>BGPR01004912.1:52167-63720 GCA_013235015.1 Araneus ventricosus
GAAATTTCTTTTTAACAATCAACATTTAGCCTCTCTTTACCAATTTCTTCAATGAGATCACTCCGTAACGTATCTGGATTGGCAAGAATAAAATCCCGTTTGAGGATCCAGACCGAAAGTGTGGACATGTGTGTTCAGCGAGGCAAGTTCTTTGGGTCTCTTCCATTTGAAAGAACAAAATCAATGCAGCGAATACGTTCCTTTTGAAGGAGTTATGTCCAGACTTTTATAGCGTTGTTTAAAAACAGTTGGACCCGAACTGATACAAAGCATTCATTACTAAAATTGGATTTATATTCAAGATTTCTTTTTAAAATATATATTATATTCCTTTATGAGCATTTATAAATTCAATTTATTTCATTGCTGGAGGAATGAAATTTATTTCATACAAGCCGCCTACGGCGACCAGCTGGTTCGACAATCTTGTATTAATAGTAATAAGGCAATTAAGTTTACATTTTAAACCTTTCAATTCTTGTTAACTGAAGGCGCTAATTGGAATAAGGACAAAGAAATGAATTTAAAAACGGAAACAGTGAACAGTTTAATTAATATAACTGAATTTAAATTCTTTATACGCAAAATGAAAATGTACAGGATGTTTCTGCATGTGATGAACTTTGAGTTAATCCCTTATATTTAACTGTTAAGAATGATAAGTAAAAAGATTCCTTAAAAATGGAAAAGATGTTAATAAGTGAAATGATTTACATATTAAAACTCAAAATAACTAAATAAAGTTTTTTCTATAAAAAAAAGAGAATTGACTACATTTCATGAAACATAAGAGATAAATTCGTGATAACCATTTAAATCTAGACAATAAAAACAACCATTTATAAATAAAAAATTATTGAATTGAAATGATTGATAAAGAGCAAATCTTGAATAATAATTCTGTGCATAACAAAAGAACAAACACGCACTAGAAAACTGAATATCTATAAACTATAAAAACACAAATTGCGAAATAATAGCTAATAAGAGCAAATAATAAATAATGAACTAAAGCAGGCATATCTTGATATAATAGTTAATCTCTTTGCGGAGTAAAGTAAAATATAAAAACACACATCACCATTCAACAGTGTACAGCCAAGATTAATAATGAAGATTAAAGCTTATGACTACAATGAATGAAATAAAACCAAATTTACCATTCTAAAGCTATCTATTAGGCTTAACTAATCTCCGATAATAACATTGTGGCCACCAGCAGGGGTCATCATCTGCATTTCATGGAAATAATTCAGGCTTTTGATTACTAATTGTTCTGTCCATTGTAAATAAAAATATGCATTTCGAATGTATTCAAAAGAAACATTTAAATGAGAAGAGAATTTTAAAACTCAAAAGATATGTTTAAAAATTACTGAGAAAATAGTATAAAATGAGAGTATTGGAAGAACTTAAATCTAATGTTTCCTCTTAGGTATGCAAAAAACAGGGAGAGAAGCTGACGAAGATTTTGTTGACACTGACGAGGGCGAGATCCGAGCCCGAGGTGAAAAGATAGGAAGAGCATATTTAACCTACTGCGCTATCCGGACCGTGTCGAGGAACGTTTGAAGCGGTTGAAAAAAGTAAGATGTTTTTCTAAGGAAAAAACTTTGTTTATGCAGAAAACGCCTAGAAAATATCTTTCAGATGATGAAGCATAAAGTGTGTCCAAATGTGAAGGAGATCTTAGCTGTATCAGAGTTATATCAAATCCCAGTGAGCTAATGTGCTAGCCGATTGCACCTGTGTAGTTAACGGGCTTAATATCAATATCTTCATTTCTGGAGAGTTGTTTCCGCAGTTCCTTGCATGATGGATTCCTCCAGATCAGCACAAAGAGCAGTTATACAATTTCTTTGCGGAGAATGCTTCACAAATTTATCGTGCGATGCACCATATTCCGGTGGTGCCAGCATTATGAAGCATTATGAGACGCGTGAACATCGAGGACTTGCCATTTTCTGGGCAGGCGCATGTTGTGACCAACAGTGCCACGATTTCGGCTGTGGATGAGAATCGCCGGATCACCACTCGTGAAATTACTGTTGAACTGTCGATAAGCAAAAGAACTGTGCATCACATAATCCACAAAAAGCTTGGTTATTGCAAAGTTTGTGCACAGTGGGTGCCCAAGCATCTGTCAGAGAATCAGAAGACGGCGAGATGGTTTACTGGATCCGTCAGCAACCCAGCAGTTTCTACACTGAAGCCATCCACTCCCTTCCTACGCGCTGGGATCAGTGCATCAATGTGGATGGCAATTATTTATAGTTGCACTGTTCCACATGAACTGTAATTAGAATATTTTTATAAAAATTTCTTTACATCTAACTATAGTCTCCTTTTCATTTGGGCACACATTATATTTGGGTTCAGCAGCGGTTTTTCGCACAGGTGCTAGAGCCGCTGTCCTCGTGCCTCGGAACTTAGGGGGGGGGCTCAAAATCTACATCGAATTCGAATTAATTACAATCTAAATAGAAGTACATCGCAATGCTAAACCGACCGACAGCGAATTCACGACATTTTGTTGGGGAGAGGCTTTAAAACAGTTTTGCGCTTGTGGCTACATATTGTTAAAATCCTCTACTGCTACTACTAAAGGAGCTTCCTTCGAAAGATAATTCAGAAACTTTAGATTTGCATGAAAATAACAAGAATATAATGACACTGTCATGGATAAAGATGACTCCCAAAAAAATATTTTCGCTTTCATAAAAAATCTTAAATTCAGGTTAATCAATATTTAAATACCTTTGTATTTTTCATGAAAGTGTTACTTTCCTTTTAATAACTTCTTTTATTTTGCTATGCTCTGAAAAGTTTATATTTGTTTTTAAAAAATGATTTTTTTTTCTAATTTTAGAACCTAAGATTTTTGTTCTAATTTTAGAACCTAAGATTTTTTTCTAATTTTAGGACGTAAGATTTTTTATAATTTTAGAAAGTAAGATTTTTTCTCTAATTTTAGAACCTAAGAATTTTTCTAATTTTAGAACGTAAGATTTCTTTTATAATTTCAGAAAGTAAGATTTTTTCTAATTTTAGAACCTAAGATTTCTTTTCTAATTTTAGAACCTTTTAAGTATAATGCTTTTTTTATTGTACTTACTTGCTTTGCAACGTTGCTGGTCTCCACAGCTGCATCCAAACCAGAACATCCCATGCCGACAACGACAACTGTCTTATCCTTACAAAAGGACACTCCTTTCAGACTATGGGTGTGCATGATTCTCCCCTTGAATAAACCTTGACCTGGAAAGGAGGGCATTTTGGGCCTGTTGATGTGACCGATGCAAACCAAGACGCCGTCGTAAACATCAGTTGATGTTTCGCACGATAGTCTGTCCTTCACAGTCACTCTCCACTTCCCGGTCTTTTCGTAATCATCAGATCTCCTCACTTTCAACACTTCCATGTTGAATTGGATGTACTTTAAAATACCTCTTGAGTAGTCCATAAAGTACTCATAAATCTCTCGATGTTTCATGAAATTGTTGCTTTCTTTCTTTGGCGGGAAATTGCTGATGGCTCCTAATTCTTTGCTGTGGTTGAGGATGGTCGTGGGCATCGTGGAACCGACGCCCTCTTCGGGTTCTTCCCTGTAGCACCAAGTCCCTCCTGGTTGGTCAGTCTTTTCGAAGCAAACAAGATCGAACCCTCCTTCTTCTTCCAAAGACATTAACGAAGCCATTCCACAAATTCCGGCACCAATGACAGCAATCTTCTTTCTCTTCGGCGCCATTTTATCTGCAAGCACATACAATTCACTTTCATTAATCCTCTGATTGTATAATTCCTACTATTAGTTCAGACTCTCCCTATATTTATTTATATATCTTGTTCAAATTTTCGATCGTTAATAAAATACTTTTTATTCATCCACTCAAGTTCAAATACATTTTTTAAAACTTGTAGTGGATGACACTTGATGTTAATGCAGTTTTTTTCAAATATTAATTCATTAATTAAATTGTTAGACTATTAATTAAGATGCTAGACTTGGCGACAAACTTGGAGACCTTGGCGACCCTTTTGGCGACTTGACGGCAAAGTTGGCGACAAAGGGAAATTTTCAAGATTCAATCGTTAATAAAATACTATTTATTCATCCACTCAAGTTCAAATACATTTTTTTAGATTTGTAGTGGATGACACTTGATGTTAATACAGTTTTTTTCAAATATTAATTCATTAATTAAATTGAATTAATTAATATTTGAAAAAACTGTATTAACGTCAAGTGTCATCCACTCAAGTTCAAATACATTTTTTTAAACTGTAGTGGATGACACTTGATGTTAATACAGTTTTTCAAATATTAATTCATTAATTAAATTTAATTAATTAATTAATTAGATAGATGGAAAAAAATTCTTTTTCAGATTCTTTTTTCATTTGGGTTCTAGTCAAAGCCATATATAGAAAGGAAAATGGAAAATCGCAAGGAAATTCGCCTTCTATTTTGCCACTTAATATTGTGATTCTGTATATACATGTTTATATTAATTGTAATTATTTAATAAAGGGTAACTAAAATAAAATTTTTCTTTGTTGACCTAAGTAGGAATTGACTTTAAATTTTTTTATATTACTTGCTTAAAATCACTATTTAGATGCAAAGTTTGCAAACGTGTTCAATTACCGTTGAGCCAAGCCAGATGTTATTTATATGCAAAGCTTTATTAATTTTATATGATCCAACTCTATAAAAGTATTAAGTAAGCACATCAGCCTATGAAAATCGCAGGATACAGCCGAAAATAGACCTACTTCCAACCTGTGGAAATAGCGGGATACGTACTCAGATGGTTAACCACCTACTTCTGGCATTCGCGGCCTTCTATGTTTATTTGATAACCACAACCACAAAGAGCTACACCCAACCAAAGTGGCGTAGCGAGGTAAAGTGGTGCACGAGCGTGATAAGATTCTTATCGCCCTCACTCGTAGCCAGGGTAAAGGCGTTCGGACAATGATATAATTTTGTCATCCATAAGACTGGCTCCCAGGACTTTCGCCATTCATCCAGGTGGGCCATTGTATTTGTATTGGTACTTGTTCCTTTTATGCTTAATTACTTTTGAGTTGTTAGAATTATAGAGTTATTTTATTGCTATCTCGAATGTCAGTATGCCTTGGCCTACCAGATTTCTAGGTTGTTTTCGATGTTATGCTAGAATATCTTTGATCGTATGTTATAATGTATTGAATATTGGTGTGCCTGGACTTTTTGAATCTTTAGATTCGGTTATTATATAGAAAGTTTTCGGATGTATCCACGGAGCAATGTTTGTTTTTGCTTGATTGATTTATGTTATTGTTGCTTATTTGTACCAGGTGTCAGTACCAAAGGAATTTCTCCTTGGTCAGATTATGTCTGATTTTATATATAATTTTGTCAAAATTCTATTGTAATTGATTGCGACTTTGTAAATTTCTGCTTCGTTTAATTTGGGCCCATTCTGGCCTTTTTGTAAGCATTTTTAGAAACACGATAAATGCTGTCTTGGGGACTGGGTGCGTGCTGGGCTGGTTCTCTTTCCCCGGCTGCCCTTGTTGTGTCTTACACCCAATAGGGTAGGCCGGCAGCCGTGGGTTGGGTAGTTTCCCAGGACTTTCGCCATTCCTCAAACTTGCGACTTTCAGCCAGATACGCGAAAGCGAAAGCAAAGCAAAACCAGTCAAAGTCAAAGGCCAAACGGATGTACCTGATGGGGCCGTCGCAAAGGAACTTCCTCCCTCCAGCACAAAGGCCACAAGCAACACTTGACAGAGCGGCAACCATCTCGTTCCAGCAATAGCCCTCTAGGAGAACACATGTTGGTCCAGCTGCCAATTTGTTCAAATACTGCAAAATGATATACATCTTGTCTTTCAAATCCAAAAGAAATGTAATATTCAAAATTGAAGAAATCTCTTTCGAAGTTGAGAGTAAATAAATAAAAAGGGAACAGTGAGGATCAGTACCCGACTAGAAGTCAATTTAAGAGAGTTCAGCAGCAAGCATTTTATAAAGAAGAACTCAAATAGAGTTTTTAACATTGTTATTCTTAATAAGGATGTGAATATTGAGAATTTGCCATGCCAAAGGCCAATTTATCTTTTCATTTTGCTATATATGTTGCAGTCTTGTGAGTTTTACACTTCCTACGCTTACTCCACACTGACGTAGCTCCCGAGGCATAAATAACCCCCTTGCCCACCTGTAGCTACGCCACTGCCCACCCAGCCTAGGTCTGCGAGTGAATTTGAATGACCCGGCAGCCGCGACGATCAATCGGGCACTATGGCCCACGCATTATAGCCCCCATTACGGGCGGCTCATAAGATGACCCCTCAGACAGAGGTACGACCATACATCGGCAGGGGGTAACCCGACCCCACGCCATTATTGTATCCCACCGGGAAGCGAGACTGCTTATTTATATGGCAGGTTTCCATCCTCATATTTGAGGTACTCCCTTGAATGGGAAATCTTTTTGATAGTAAAAATCCCGGGGCATAAATAACCCCCTTGCCCACCTGTCGCTACTCCACTGCCCACCCAGCCTAGGCCTACGAGTGAATCTGAATGACCCGGCAGCCGCGACAATGAATCGGGCAGTATGACCCACGCATTATTGCCCCCATTACGGGCGGCTCATAAGAAGACCCCTCAGACAGAGGTACGACCATACATCGGCAGGGGGTAACCCGACCCCATGCCATTACTATATCTCACTGAGAAGCGAGACTCTGCTTATTTATATGGCAGGTTCCCATCCTCATATTTGAGGTACTTCCTTGAATGGAAAATCTTATTGATAGCAAAAATCCCGGGGCATAAATAACCCCTTCCTCACCTGTCACTACGCCACTGCCCACCAGCGAGTGACCTTCTCGACGCCACTGGTGTGACTGGGTAGCATTTCTCCCTAGATCGTAACTCGCCACCAACCCTCCCCTCCAGTGCTATAAATAGAACTGTGACTTTGAGGAACCGTGGGCAACGCTTCTCTTCGTCTCGCTGTGTTTGGAAATATTTTTAAAAAATAATTAAAATTAAATTGAGTGTTACATGGAAATAAAATTGTATTCATTGAAAAGCTAATATTTTTAACTTTAAGATGAGGTTAAAATGATTTTTATGCGACAATATGCTCCGAAGTTATTGCGGGGAAACGTTAAAAGTTAAGGTAATTTTCCCACTATTCAATGACGCGGGAGTATAGGGGGTTAGACAATAAAATTAAAAAATTGCTTAGTTTTCCCGAACACTATTGCTTTTTTTTGGAATTCCTAGTTTCAGGCAGCTAAGATGAAATAAAAATTTTGTCTTTCCCTAAATAAGCAGGGGGTGACTGACCCTCCTCTTTCCTCCGACTCGCCGCCACAGGTGTGAACTATGACTGGGCATCATTTCTCCCTTGATCGTAACCCGTCACCAACCGTCCCCTCCCTCCCAGTGCTATAAATAGAACCGTGACCTTGAGGAACCATGAGCTACGCTGTTTCTCAAGAAAACAAAAGATTAAATAGAACGTCACATTGAACTAAAATTGTTGGCATTGAAAGCTAATCTTTTTAACTTTAAGATGATGTTAAAATGATTTTTGAGCGACAATATGCTCCGAAGTTATTGCGGGGAAACGTTAAAAGTTAAGATAATTTTTAAGTAATTAAAATTTCGAAAAATTCTTTCTTAGTGAGCACTTACTACCCAAAAAGCAACCACCCGCCAAATTTCAAATTTCTAGGCCTCTCTAATCTCTATTGGGATATTTCGTGATGAGTGGGTGAGTCATGGTATTTGCCTTTTATATATGTAGACGATAATGTCCCGTCACCAACTTCACGGATCTTTCCTCTAACGTTAAGCTGACTTCCTACCATAAGTTTTGGACTGAGCTAAATCTAACATCAAATTTGATGAATTGAGGCAATACAAGTTTGATGGCAGTACTGTACTCTTAAGCCTAACCAAATTTTTAATAAAAAATCACCTATTATGCTATGTACAAGAATTTGAAAGCGTTTTTCTTGCCTCATGATTTTAAAATGACCAGAAAGCATGAGATTAAATGCTTGAAGAAAGGACGGAAATCATTTCAGTCTACCTCACACACAATAAAAACGAACTAACCTCAAATCAAATATATGTTGCCACGCTTTATAAAAATATTACTTTGAAGCAGAAGCGATAAAATATTTCAGCAATGCAATGAATACTAAAGTGAAAATTCTTCTTTGGAGTTCATTTCCCAAGAAAGCAATTTATACTATCACAACCGTAACAATTGCAAAAGCGCAGGAATAAAAGATTTGTTGAAATAATGAGATGGTTTGAATTTCATTTACAACAGTAAAAACATTGTTACAATTCATGTTTTAAAACATTTCGAAACATTAATTAAAATTGAACAAAATGTCGCATGGAAATAAGATTGGTGTCATTGAAAAGCTAATTTTTTTAATCTTTAAGATGATGTAAAAATGGTGTTTTTTGCAATAATAGGATCCGAAGTTATTCCGGAAAAACGTTAAAATTTAAGGTAATTTTTAAATAATTTCAATTCTAATTAAAATTTCGAAAAATCCTTTCTTAGTGAGCACCTACTCCCCAAGAAGCAACCGCCTACCAAATTTCAAGTTTTTAGTCCGAGTGGTTTGAGAGATTTCGTGATGAGTCAGTGAATCACCGTATTTGCATTTTATATATAAAGATAAAGTGACAAGTTAAATTGGAATTACACAACATTAGACTAAACAGCTAGCGAGTACCAGTTGCAAAAACTAATTTTATAAATTTTACTTACATTTTATTGCTGAAAGAAAAGAATCCTCCACAAACTTCAATATGCAGTGAAAAACCAATAGTGCGTTGCATATACAACTTTTCTCCAATATATAACCTGATTCCACGTGACTTCTCAATTATTTGCGATCGTAGGTTCATTTCCTCTAAGAATGCAATTTTCTATCTGAATTTGAAAAGATGGCGCATCATTTTAATGGGATTTAAAATGATTACTTGTGACAGTTCATAATGATAAGTAAAAAAAAATGTCTACAGAGATTTATCTCGGTATTATTTTCAAATAATGGAACTGGGATCGTTGATAATAGTCACTTTTATAGATCAAATTACTTTGATTAATTCTAATAGCTGTGTTTACTTCTCTATTCTTTATAGAAAAGTTGAATTTTTTTTATAGCAACGTTTTAAGATTTTGTATTGTTAAAAGTGAATTCCTTCCTTAGATTTTCTTAAAGTTTATGTAATTTCTTTTCTTTGTAATAATGCACTATTAACTCTCCAATGTTATCTGATAGATTTTATATATATATATATATCTTTTCCTGTTTACTATCAATATTTTTACCTCTTTCCTTTTAAGATAATTAATTCGAATATGCGCATTTCTTATGCTTTTAAAAGAGTCGTATGTTGCTAGTATTTATAACTTTCTGGTAATACGAAGTATACAGATTGAAAGTAGAAGAAAGGTGCCCAATTTGAACCACATGGACATTTTTTAATTAACAGTGATAGAGAAGTAATTTAACGAAAAATAAGTCTTAAAAAGTTTTTGTAGTTTATTTATTTTCAGAATTATGTAATTAACTTTTTGTGAAATACTCTTTAAAGTAGGAAAAAATAGCATAAAAGAATTGTGTAATTAACACAATTAAGTAATCTGGTTGCCCTTGGACCACGAGCATCACAAACTGGACCATCAATTTTTTAAGTACAATTAATGTCAAAACATTTTTTTATTCTCAAATTCCCTCCAGCCTGCAATGCAAGAACCCAAGTATGATATTTTATACTCTACATCACGTCTTTTTCTTTTGTTTTCTCACTAATGATATGTATTCTTAGTATCTTTCTGAATACTCTGCATCACGTCTTCTTCCTTTGTTTTCACACTAATGATACGTATTCTTAGTATCTTTCTGAATACTCTGCATCATGTCTTCTTCCTTTGTTTTCTCACTAATGATACGCATTCTTAGTATATTTCTGAATATTGCTAAGAAAATGTGCAAATAGTCTTACTTTCTTCATGTTTTCGCAGTGAGATTTCCCGCCTTGAATGGAAAACATAATCATTTTTGTCGGAGATTCGAAAAAAAAATCCGAGAAAGAAGGTGTTAATTAAAATTACAGAAGAAAAACTCTAACGTGAACATTCCCACCCTTCATAGTAAGAAAACACACCACTGATATTTCATCACAAAGTTTCAGGCTGTTTATATCCGATGATTCACCATCTGTTAAAATGGTTTTCAAATCTTTGCAATTAGCCAAAATTACAGAAAAACTAACATCTTTTAGTTCGTATACATGATATAGAAAACAGAAGTAACTGTTTAGACGTTGCAGCTGAGAAAATCTTTGTTGTAAAGAATTGATTGCAGAGTCAACCAAGTGGTAAAAGAATTCAATTTTGTATTTTTCTTGTGCATTAATTATGGGCTCATCCTGATTTTCATAATCAAATTGCCTTTTCTGCCGACGAACAGGATGAAGCGGTCTGTGCGCTGTACCGCACACATACACAGACATTGCCATTTATATGTATAGATTACATGAGTAGTGCCTTGAAAGTTTTCTGGTCATCAGTACATAAAATTAGGTTGTTTTTTAGATTTTTTTCAGAAAATTTTCTAATTAATTCAGAAACTCCGTTGAGATTTGTCTCATTTTGTTTTGGTAATTTTGCGCCCCTCGATTTTTTTACTCCGTGCCGGGGCACGGACTAACGGATTGTTCGTCCGGCACTGCATTGATATTAACTTAATATAGCAAAGAATTTTAATTGTGCTGTGTACGGTAAATTGTATGGCATAATTTATTCTGATTGCTTTTTTTAAAACTAAGTATAGCAAAGAATTTTGATTGTGTGCGGTTGCTTCTGTTTTAATCTTTCCCTAAAAAAATAGGGTGGCGAGTGACCCTCCTCGTCCGCACTGATGTGAATTATGGCATTTCTCCCTACATCGTAATCCGTCACCACCCCTTCTCTCCAGTGCTACAAATAGAACTGTGACCTTGAGGAACCGTGAGCAACGGCGTTGATCCGTCTCGCTGTGATTGGAAACATTTTTAAAAATTAATTAAAATTAGCTTTAACTTTACATTGAAATAAAATTGTAGTTATTGAAAAGCTAATTTTTTAAACCTTAAGATGAAGTTAAAATGATTTTTGTGCGACAATATGCGTAATGTAACCAAGTAAGATGTGGTGCCATCTATTATTCGAAAAGAAAAAGAGAAACAGGAAGTGCAGGCAACAGTAAACTTTTTACAGTTTTTTTTTAAAAAACTTTTCAGTTTCAATTAATACTTTAACAAATAAAAGGAAACGGTAAGATAAAAAGAAATTATTAGAAAATATAGTAGCAACCACTAATATTTTTTTATTGTTATTCTCTCGGAATATTTTTATCCTCTCGTTTTATTAGCTCTCGTTGTAAACATTCAGACAAGCTTTCCGATGCCAGAAGACAGAATTTTAAGTTGGTCTTTAGTTGCCCCTTCATAACCTAGTTTAAATAGAAATT
>BGPR01004912.1:63730-78708 GCA_013235015.1 Araneus ventricosus
CTAGAGATAAAACATAATAAATTGAAATCAATATTTTTTCAAAAAAAAATTACACCCAAAAATGCATTTTAGTGGCTCTAGTTAGTAATGCAGTTCAAATGTTTGGAGAAATAGCTATACTTAACAGAAAGTTAAAATGCATAAGAAAATTGCAAAATTAGAAAACAATGCTCACAAAGTTTTTATTAAACCAGCGGGAGTGGTCTCCCCTAAACTTTCTCGTATACTTCCCCAAAAAGGTGCTGTTTCCCCTCCCCCCGCGTGGATAAAAAATTTCGAATCTACTGTAACCCAGAATCCAATGACTATCAAATGGTTTTTCGTTGTAGATTACGGTTATTGAAAAATATTTAGGTAAAGAATCAAATTCAAAGAGATGCTTGCCGATTGCACTCTTACCGGCTCAAGGACAAAGTGACATAATTAGCTCCATAGCTTCCGTGTACACAGAGATTGCTTCCAGTACGCATGCGCTTGGAGATGACGGAGTCGTTTCAAAAGTAAAAAAAAAATGAATATGCAATTTGAACACCTGTTTTTTAACCGATTGAGATGAAAATTGGGCACAGATCTATAATTAATGTTGGCATCCGTGGTACCAAATTTTATTTATCTAAGTTAAAGGTCGTATGAGATACAATGTTTACAAGTATGCGATTATACAGACCGACAGACTGTCAACCCTTGGATGGATTTGGCCCAAATTTTATACGGACCTACATTCATGACGATAAAATTGTGTACCAAATTTCATCCATCTGGCTATTCAAGTTTTTGAGTTATAGTGTTGACATGACCGCGAACAGACAGACAGACTTCCCGTGGACGGATTATGTCTAAAATTTGATAGAAACCTACAAATTATGTTTAAAGACCACATACCAAATTTCATCCCCGTAGCTCTATTAGTTTTCGAGTTATCGTGTTCACGGACACACAGACAGACATAATTCCAGAATTGTGTTTCTCGGACTCAGGGAGGTCTAAAACGTGGAGATTAGTCAAAACCTCGAGTTCGAATTTTTTGACAATTACAATACTTTCTCTTTGTGTATACTTCGTATACGAGAAAGTAAAAGTCAGTGCACTTCCACGTGGGCTCTCTTAGTAGCCCTGAGTATATCCAGCGGGTAGTCCTGTTCGAGCAAAATACTCGAACATCCGTGGTCCAGCCTCTTCTTGGAAGATATCAGTGGGTTGCAAATGCTGCATTTGGGGTATTGCTTAAATTTGCAACATGTTCATTTAAATGTTTGCCGTCGCAGAAGTCTTAACAAAGAAAAATGGCCCTATGACTGTATCGTGTAAAAGAGCACACCACACATCGATTTTTGGACTGTTTCTTTCCACTTACTGTACTGCATGGGGATTTTTTGATCCCCAAATTCTGCAGTTGTGCTTATATTCACTTTGTTGCTCACATGAAATGCTGCTTCATCTGAAAAAATGATGGGGTTTTGAAAATCTTATTCATTTTCGATGCACGATAACATCTCCGCAGCAAATGCGACACGCTGCGGCAGTTTCTGTACAATCTGCATTTTGAACGCGTACAGCCTCAGTTTTCATATATACGCGGAAAACAAAAATTGTCGCCAAAATCTAAGAATTCAACAGCCAATTTTGCCAAATATCGCCAACGTATCGCTAATAGATTTTTTAAATTGACTATTCAAATTAGGGACATTTCATTCGGACACCTTATATATTAAAAATATGGGAAAAAAACAGAAGCTCTGCCATAAGCAGAATAACGGTTTAGTAAGTAAACTTGCTGATATGATAGATCATAATATGGTGATATGCCCCTGTCTTGAATTTGGTGTTAACTGTAACCTTTTCAAGTTCCTTACATGTTTCGTTTTGAAAATTACTAAATTTATTTAAAAAATGAGTATTAGACATGTAGCTGATCATAAATATGTAAAGGAAAAAAATGGAATCTTTTATTTTCAAGAAATTTATTTGTGGTTTCACAATGAAGCTAATGAACGGTTAAGGGCTATTTTTTTCCCGAATAAGTTATCATAGAAATGCAATTTAAGTTATGTATTTAATTTATAAGTATACGTGAGTATTCAAGATATTCAACATTTATAAAATTCAATATTACTTTCGAAGATTCAATTTTAAAAATTATCAATTCGTGCAAAACCCCTCAGCATTTTCTTTCTCTTAGAGGTCTATAGTAATTTAGCTAACGGTATTGAACTGGAATTTTTAAATAAGTTGCCCTATATACCTGGTTCTTAAGTTATGAAAGAAAACTTACGCTTCGTTTCGCACATGCGCAGTAAAAGAATGCTCAATGTGTGGTTTCACTGTGAAACCAACGAACGTCAAATGTTTAACAAAATGTTACTCAGCTGCAGTTATTCATTCAATAAAATGTTGTGTAAAGCTGCAGTTTTCAATTTGCTCGAGAATTTAGTAACTATTGTAAGGACTTTTATTTCCATTTGGTTAAAAATGTTACAAAATAACAGTACACTTGCTATGGATCCACATAAAGATTAATTAATATTCAATCATAAAATTTCATTTCATCCTACTCTCCCAATAATGTGTAGGTCAGAGTTGCCTCATTCGAACCGGCTCCTGGACTGGACTAGTATCCAAACTTCATTTCCATTAAATATTTGGGCCGTAAAATAAGCAAATTATGTTGTAAAGATCCCCATTCTCTTCAAAATCTGCAACCGTGTTGCTAAGTCCTATATAATTTGTTTTCGTTCATTTCGCTAAAATTCGTGAAAAAAGGTCTGCCGTGCAGATTATCCTTGTTTTCGTAAAAAAAAAATTGTGACATGGCTATTGTTAATTGTATGCATAAAGTTGTGCTTGCATATAAAACTGCTTTTTCTCTAAGATTGAGTTTTTCTTTTCTAAAAGCCAAACGAAATGTAAACCATCCAGTTTTCAAGTGAACTCAAGAACCATCAATCTGACTGATATTTAAGAGGGAATAGAAAACCAGGAAAACACACATTAGAAAACAGACAGTAATTATTAAAATAAAATATTAAAATACGTGTTTAGAAGATGTTATATTTAAAGCTGAACTTTTTACTGCATTAACTCGTTAAACCCGAGGTGACTTTTTTTCTTCTAGCTCCTTTAAAACCGGGATCTTTTGAGAGGAAGCGACATGAATTGGACTCTCCCAACCTGGTGGTCATTTGCCACACCACCCCTGCTATAACCTTCCCTTAAGGCGCACGGAAATGGGCTGCGATTTTTAAGGATAATTAGACCCCCTACCGCGCTTATCTCCTAAGCGATCTCAGAACCTCACCTCCCTTCAAAAGGAGCCAACCGCCTCAGACCGGCCTTCGTCGATGTTAAAGGGAAATTTTTAGACCGCCTCGTTTGGTGTCAGAGGGTTAACCGGGCGAAGCGAGGCCCTGTTATAACTCGACCTTTCGGCTTTTCATCTGTTTCTCACAACCAAATTTGTTGTTCTATTTTCTTCAAATATGTCATGAAGGCATTGAAAACGGCGTATGTGTTAAAGAGTTTTATTTTTTATTCCGTTTCAAGATTGTTGGCTGTTTTAATGGTTCCGTTTTATGTAATGTTTTCGAAGATTCTAGCCAAATTTATACTACATTCATAATATGTCTACAGAATACCGATAATAACAAATGGCATTTTATTGTAATTTTGTTAATACTGACAAAAGCAGACATTTAGTTGCAATTTGAAAGACTTCATTAAATAATTTGAAATTTATAAAGAAAATTACTGATTCTTCAAAAATTGCAATGAAGAGCAGGTCTTAGATGCTAGGTGCAGTTTACAGAACTATTAGTATAATGTTATACATTTGTAAAACCGTTTGTCCTACTATGTCAGTCTAGTGTTTGGAAAGAATGTTTTACAGAGATTCGTACTAAATGGAAGCCAATGACACTCGATTTTTGGTGATAAACTTGGCAAATATTTGGCGACAAATTTGGTGACAAATTCAAGATTCTCCAATATGCTTGAATTTTGGTCCTATCTCAGTTAGGAACTGAAATATAGAGAATGTACTAGATGGTTCTATGTGACGTCACATCCTGTCGGAAAAGGCATAAAAACCCGGAGATGCCCGAGTGAGTCTTTGAAATATGTTTGAACGTCTTTGAATCTCTTTGGAGTTTTGTGCGCAGCGAGAGCTGGCATGCTGATCGATGTCAAGCGGTACTGAAAGTGTTGTAAATTGTTATTATTAGTGACTTGCTGTTATTATAAGTGATCTTCGTGTTTTCCGAAATATTCGTGAATAAAATGTCGTTTTCCATTATCCTGCTTGTTGGTCTGCTTTCATCTTATACTCACGGATGATTTTCGACACAATATGTTTAAAAACTTTTTCATACCATTATAAAACATTGCACAGTTTTCTGAATTGCAATCCCATTCAGAAAACTATGTAGTATGTTTTCCTGCCCCAGTACTACACAAAAAAGTATATTAAAAGTTAAATAAAGCCAGCTTTTATAGCACACGCACACACAAAAAATATTTTATATACTTTTCAGATATATGCTTTGAAAAAAATTCATATAATAATAAAGTCCCGCTGATTTGCTTATAAAGCTAATTAAATTTTCTTTTATTTGATTTCAAACGGAACATTAAAATTTCGAAAATGACTCACCGAAAAGTTGTTACTGTATCTAATATTTAAAGCGCAAAGTTGTGTTCAGGTTATTCCGATGAATCTCTTTTAGAAATATATGGGAAAATCACGTCTGAACACTATTTCGGATTCGCGTTTCATCCGGCATATGTCCAAACTGAAAAGGTTGAAAGTTGCAGTCAGAAAACAAATTATTTTGAAGAAATGCGGATTTCTGATAACATCCGATGATTTATTTCTCTATGATTACTTCCGCACTAAAATATCCTTATCATGCTTTCTCAAAGAGAATTATCTGTTCTTCGACTCACAAGGGTTAGCCTTTTTCTATTGTGTTTACATAAGGTTTTGAACATTGAAAGAAGGAAAAGAACTTATTCAAACCTCTCGGGAATGCAACTTTAAACAAGAAAAAATGCTTCTCAATAAACTGGAACCTTAGAACCTGATACTTGATACAATGAATACAAAATGTAATTTAATGCATCACATAATCAACCTGACGATTAATTAACACCTTTTTTCATAATGCTTAGAATTATATTCACGGCGACAGTCATTTCTTGTAATCATGATAGAAATATTATATTAAAATTCGAATTAAATATCTTGAATATTTCAGGAAATATGAGTATATGTAGTAAATAATTTTAATTACACATACGCGAAACATAGCAAATTTTTTCTTTCATAATTTCAAAGTCATATAAATAGCTCAGCTTATATACAGATTCAACAAAATATCAGCCTTACAACAAAGTGAATTTGAGCTGCACTCTGAGAGAAGTGAATTTGAGCTGCACTCTGAGAGAAGTGAATTTGAGCTGCACTCTGAGAGAAGTGAATTTTAGCTGCATTCTGAGAGAAGTGAATTTGAGCTGCACTCTGAGAGAAGCTAAATGATAAGGCCTCTTGCACAATTTGATATTTGTTTTGTTTATGATTGTTATTTTTAATACCTAATTTACTGTAATTTGAATTATGTACTTAATTTATAAGTGTGTATGAGTATTCAGCGTATTTCTAACTTTTATACAAGTCAATATACTATTCGAAGATTCAAGTTTCATATTAGTTTATGGAAAACCCCTCATCAGTTAGCTTCTCTTAGAGTGCAGTTGTAATTCACTTCGTTACAACGCCGTTATCTTTCTGAATCTCAACGGTATTCAACTGGAATTTTTATATAAGCTGCGCTATATATATGGTTTTGAAATTATGAAAGAAAAATTTTGCTGTGTCTCTTTCGCCCATTCGCAGTTAAAATTTATTTACTACAAATACTCATATTTCCTGAAATATTCCAGTTATTTACTTTAAATTTTAAAATAATGCTTTGCTGTAGCATTGTAAAGTATTCTGTAAGTTTTGTATGATTTGGTTGAAAACCCTACATGTTGTAAGCAGAAAATATGCGGTAAATCTGGTATTTCATAAAGAGAGATCTGTATCTTCCTGAATACGCATGGTATTTTTACGGAAATGCATGTAAGCAATGTGTTTGTGTAAATACCCCCCGGAGCATGGTAATGTGATTCACCCCCTTCCTCGTCATCATCAGTGATTTAGTTTGTGTAAATACCACCCGGAACGTGGTAATGTGATTTTCCCCTCTTCCTCGTCATCATCAGTGATTTAGTTTGTGTAAATATCACCCGGAGCGTGGTAATGTGATTTTTTCGCCCGCCCTCGCTATCATCAGTGATTTAGTTTGTGTAAATAGCACCCGGAGCACGGTATTTTATCTCCTCCAAACGTATTTGAGTTTAAAAAGTGATATAACCTCCTGAGACCTCACGTTTAATGGAGATTTGTATTTTATTTACAAAAAAGTTTCTTTTCATTCGAAGCCCTTAAATTCCGCTGACCAATGCTTTGCGTGGTCCCATGCTGTCATCTATTAATTATGTATAATTAATTATGTCAGTTATTTATATTAATTGATATATAATTAATAAATTAATTATATATAGTGTTATACAGGGTGTGCCAAAAAGGTGGAACAAGTGTTTATTTCCTTAAATATTGATTTTAAACATATGCTTCCAATTACAAAGTTTCATCAAATAAGGTGAGAATTTGTGCGAAAACACTTTGGCTTCTATAGAAGTTGAAAATAAAAAGTTAAGAAAATTAAATTTTTATACGTGCCCCGTATAGCAAAAGTGTCAATGAGTGAAATGTTCCTCTTACACTCATCTATGCATAAACTAAGTTTCAGAATTCTGTCTGCAAAACTTACAGAGATATGTTAATTTTTAAATTTCAAGGGGCTCACAAATTTATATGGAGTTGTTTATTGCAAAAATGCAAATTTATTCAACACTGAAAAACAGCGAAATGCAAATATTTGTCAAGTAATATATCAGCCAATCAGCACGGATTAAAAATAAATTGCCAATGTTTAGTCAGTTTCATTTGCAGATAGTTGCAATTATCGACTTGATAAAGATTGGAAGAACAAGAGAAAATGAAAATGTAAGGTATAACAGGAAAATAGCCTTATATTGAACCAGAATATTGAATTATTTGCTCTTAGCGCTGTGTGTATTAATAAGCTTTACCTAAATAAGGTGGCGACTCGTCCTTTAGGTCAGCAGAACTCGCGAAAATTATTTTAAAAATTCGTATTTTTGTTTTTATTCTTTTTTATTACTTCTCCACCAAGGTGAAAACGAGAAAAGAAGACAGAAAATGAATGAAAAAGTAAGACAGACACAGGATGGGCTGCACAGCAAATAGTTTTGGAAAGCACTAAAATTAGCTCATTGCGTACAACTAAGTGACATAAGTATTCTTTTTGTTTTAGAACTTAGATAGAACTGGATTTTCGGATGCTCCTGTTTTGAGATAAAAACCAACTAGTGTTCTTTTTTCCCTTTAAATCTCACCCATGGTTTGCCTTCGTGCTCTTGATTTTTTTTCACTGGCTAATTTTAGGCTTCGGATCCACTTTCATGTTGCCTCAACGGGAACTTGGCTGGTTCCTACATATTCGATTTCTCTTATTAAAACGGAACTCGCCAAAAAAGGGGCTGTAATTATCTAAAATACAATTCAGATCATTACAACTACCAGTTTGAACTATTTGAAGAAAAAGTTATTTTTGAAAAATTGCATTTCAATTGTATTCTAGTAATATTTTTATAGCATTGCTGTGAATATTTTTGAAGGTTCACAAAGATGAACTACTTTTGTAAATGCTTCAATTAATGTATTATTTGACTAGTTTTTTAGAATTAGCAAGAGTTAACAAATACATTATTATTTCCTGATTCCGCCCATTAAATAATTTTTTTAAATAAATATACTATCCCTAAAATGTACGGCGAAAGACTGGATCAAACAGCAGTGAGAGGTTTGGAAAGGCGGTCTAAGCCAACAACTTTGTCTTCTTAGATATCTGTAGGTTTTGCAGATAGAAGCGTCCAACTTTGTATTTGAATAGATAAATGTAAAAGAAACATTTTAATAATTGACATTTGTGCTTTATGGGGGCTATATAAAAATTTAATTTTTGTAACTTTTTATTATAATCCCCTTGGATATCAAAGTATTTTGATACAAAATCTTACCTTATTTAATGAAACTTTGTAATTGGAAGTATATGTCTGAAATTTAAGGAAATAAACGCTTGTTTCGCCATTTTGGGACACCTGTATAATCTTATCAACAGTATTTATCTAGATTTTTCTGAAAATTGGTCCAAAATGATACCTTTGTTTCTCAAGAGGATAAGTGCATTATCGTCTTGTCACTAAGGTCAGTGGCGTAGCGATAGTAAGTGGCGTCCAGAAAATATTATGATTTTTTTTATCCCAGCCGCCATCAGTGACCTAACAAGCATAAATGGCGCCATGCGTATGGTATTATTTTTTGATGCCTCATCATATTTTGGTTTTAAAATGGCATCAACGCAATATGGCGTCCCCTGTTTTAGGGGATTTTAATTTTATCGTGACCTAATTAATTCATCTTAACATTCGACCACTCATTTTATAATTTTTTTTAATATCCATAACTTTTTTTAACTTTTCCTCTTTCCTTTCATTTAAAAGTTGCAAAAATCCTTTTCAACTTTCCATCTTCCTGTCCCTTTATCCAGTCCGTTGATCGGGAAAGAAAATATAGTCCCATATTTTGAATGGCCGATCCAACAACTTAAAGCAATCAAATTGCTGTTATGTATTTTTTTCCACATTTCATGGCAATTCGACTGGACTGTAATAAACTGCAATTATAATACCTGATACTTGACACAACGGATACAAAATGTATTTTATCTATCACATGTTCAGCATTACGATCAATTAACACCGTTTATTTGATTATGCTTAGAATTATATTCAGGACGGCATCTTTTTCAAGCAACTATGATCCATTGTACATAAATTGTCAAAAAAAAAACAGCTATGCTAGTACTGCGTTGATTTTTGCACTGCAGGAGGATAGCTATTAAGGTTTGAGTGCATTCGAATGTTTTAGAGTTTTTATTGTAATTAAAAATTTGAGTAACATGACTGAAAAAAACTTTTTTTCATTCAATAATGTTCAGATTCAGACCGAAATTTCAGCCTAGCTCATCATAAAAATATTTCAGTAAGGTTTAGAAAGAACTTCCGCAACGTTTGGAAATTCTCGGTCCTGTTTGCAGATTTCTATTTTTCCTTCTTTCATGATTGACAGCTTCGATGCTAAGTCGTTATAATACAAATGAATTCCAAGACAACAACAACAAAAAAATCTTTTTTTTTATTTTTCATTACAATATTTTCTAAGAAAGCACATTCTAATGAAGAATGGATTAAAATATAAAATTCTTTATTCAACCCGATAGTTATAAAATTGCATTTCGCAGATTCTTCCTGTGAGATTATCTGATTTGACTCAGATCAGCTGCGGCATAATTTAACGGCATGTCTAAAACGAAGGAATAAAAATAAAATTAATAATTAAAATTTGTAATACAAAAAGCAAATTTGGTGACACATTTTTCTGCATTAATTTGTTCTATAGAGTTGATGTTATTTATTTTCGCAGAAACAAATAATATGAAATTCGAGAAATCGTCTGCTCAAGTAGTATTTTAATTTCAGCGTATTGAGACAGCTTTCAAACAAATTACAGATTCTATACACTGACCTAAAATGCAATTAAATTGAATATTTAATTTTTTACATCATATATTAGCACATTATTTAATTAAAAGATTTCCAGAATATTTTTTTTAGTTACTCACCCTTTTTATCTTATTTATTTAATCATGTATTATTAAATTTTTGTTGCAACATATTACTTTTCGAAGATAAATGCAAGAAAAATGCATAAAAAATATCCATTAATTTGTATCTTCTGTCAGAAAGGTATATATAACTTCCAAAAGGTATTTGGACACTTCAAAAATGTCTCATATTTTCGTGAGACGTCGTATTCATCTTATTTATTCAATCATGTATTATTAAATTTTTTGGCAGCGTATTACTTTTCGAAGGTAAATGCAAGAAAAATGCATGAAAAATATCCGTTAATTTGAATCTTCTGTCAGAAAGATATATGTAAAAAGTATTTTGACACTTCAAAAATGTCTCATCTTTTCGTGATTTTCAAAATTCTATTTAAATAGAATTCTTAGCCATTCTGTTCAAAATTTGCACAGTTTTAAAGAAGAAAATACATAGAATTTCTGTCTTAAGAATTCTATTCTGTCCAAGAATTCGTAGATTTGAAATATTAGGAATTCTTTTTTAACAGATTTTATTTTTGTCTTAGAATTAACGGATTTAAAATATGAAGGATTATATTTAAATAAAATTCTCGAGAATTATATTTAAAATATATATAGGTTTAAAGAAGGAACATGGATTTCTGTTTAAAAATTCCTTACGAATTATTTGTTTCGAACAGAAATGTTGAAAAATTACGAAATATTTATGTGTCCACATTCTTTTGTGATTGATTGTATTTACATCAGTATATTTTATATATAAAATTTTATTCATAATGAATAAATTATTTAAATCTCTTGTTTTTTAGATTTAGATTAGAGTTTGTTAAACAGAGACGGTTTTTGAATTTCATAATCACTTTAGATTAATATTTTTTATTAATTCTAGGCATTTACTAATTACTTAGGCAAAATTTACCAGCGCAGATATGTTTTGATTTTCAGAGTTTTAAAGTATAAGTAAATTCAAAATTATTTAATTTTCCTATGTACTTTCTAAATAAATTTTTGAGTAATAAAAAAACTTTGAAATGGCATTAAAGATAAAAAAAACAGCCGTTTAGTTTTTTTATTAAACATACTCTCACTCCCATTAGCATTTGAGAGCCTGAAAAAAATTTTGCGATAAATTATTTTGTAAGAGCAGATATATATTCAAAATTTTCATTTCAAGTTTTGGAAGATTTTTTTATTCCCTGTACATAAGTTTCATTGCTAATATTTAGAAATAATTTCTCAATAAAAACAATTTCTGAATTCCCACTTCTAATAGTGTACTAACAAGAATTTTTTTTATTTTAATTATTTTTTATTTTTTAATTCATTGTTTTAAATCTTGTGGAAATTTATTCTCAAATTTATTATCAGGTGTCGCCAATGGTATGAATCAAAATTTAATTAAATTAATCGATTGACTGATAATTTGATTCAGAAAATATTCAAATAGTGTATTGTGATCAATAATACATAAAGAGTATACAAAATTTCAGAACTCTAGCACATCAGGAAGTCAATGAAAGTCGATTACAAAATTTTAAAAGTGTTTAAAAATAATCTTATTTACATTCATAGTTTTAAGTTATATTAAAACATAGTATACAGTCAGTTAAGAAATTATAAAACCACTTTAATTTCGTAAATTATGAAATGAATAATGGTTCTAATTATTTAAATTATTAAACACATGAAATATTATAACATATTATTATAATTAGGTTTCAATAATTTTGATTAATCCAATAAATGATTAGGTTAACAAAAATAATAGAAATAAATCAAAACTACACTCTTAACAAATTATAAGACCACTTGCTTAAAAACAAAAAAAGTAGAGAAATCAATATGATATTGGTGCTCCATTTCTTCTGATAACATCAAACACTTTGTTTTTCATTGAAATGAGCAGGTGGTTAACTTGAATTTCAGGAATATTGCGCCATTCTTTTACGATGGCTGCTTTGAATTCGTTGGCAGCTGAAAACTATTTATTATTGGCATAAACTTTGCAACATAATATATTCCAAAGGTTTTATATGGGGTTCATCGACTTGGTCATGATAAAACATTAACTTTTTCTTTTTTCAAACCATTCTTGACTGGATTTAGATGTACAGAAATAAGCATTTTCATGCAGAAATATCCAGTTAGCACCACCTAATAAAGGCCCAAATGGTGTCAGATGCTCTTATAACATGGGCTGATATTATGCAGTGTCCATAAGTCCCGAAATTCGCTATAAATGTCGCAAAAATTCGTGATTAAAGGCTCCCCAAATCATTACTGATCCTCTTCCCCTCTTTCGACTGAAGCATTCTTTCGGTTCATTCCTCAAGTCATGCCAAAAGTGTTTGTAGTCATCGGGAGCATCAAGGTTAAATTTCGTTTCATCAAAAAATATAATTTGTTTCCACTCGCCATCCATAACATGACATTCTTGGACAATTTCAGTCTTTCTTCTCGATAATTTTCCAATATTTTCTTCATTTTCTTAAATTTTGTGGAAGTGTTTTTGCTGAAACATTTCAAAATTTCGTGAGTAGAAAACCCTTTTTCAGTTGATAGTCTAAAAATTTGTAGTTCGTCCCCTGCTGCCAAAATTCTTTTTTCTTCCAGATATTTTTATTTTGTTTCAATCATCTTTTCTAATTGTGATATTATGAATGACAGTTTTAGAGCACTACATTAACCTAGCTATTGATCTTTCATGAGTAGCAGCGCTCTTATAAAATAAAAAAATGGCAGGAAGCCGTCTTTTTCAAACAGCCGCTGATGTTAAAGGAGTAGGACTACTTTACTCGCGTGGCTCTTTTGTTTCTCGAAGTTACTCTCAATTCTCTTTTGTTTCTCTAAAATACTGATGTATGGAAAATTGGCGAAATAAAATGAAACTAAGGTTACAATGAAAATTGTTTTATTTCTTAGTAAAATATATTGCAATGTCAATTCTTTTGTTTTGAATTCTTCAATCGTGCATGGATATGTTACAATTATGTGTAGGATCGGTCGATTATATGAAAAGTAACATACATAATTTAATATTTTTTTCAAACTTATGTTGTTACCCTTTATCTCTAAAATAAGGCATTAGCTATGTTTTTAACATATGTACTTACAAAGATAAAGAGGATAGCGTCACCAATTCATGCGTATGCCCAACTTTGCGACTCAGTAGTCGCCGAACTACAATTCCGATTTTTTTTTTCATTTTTTGTAACTTCTGCTGTTATCCTTTATCTCTAAAATAAGGCATTATTTATGTTTTTAACATATCTAGTTACCGAGATATAGAGGATCTCCCATACAACGTTTTTTGTGGCGTTTTGGCGAGTGAATCAAATTCCTTCCTGAGGCCCCAATGGGAGGAAAGTAGTCCTACGTTAAAACTTTTCTCATTTCTCACTCGGAAAACTCTTTATCCCGCGTCATCGTCAAATAAATCGTAGATAACACAATCTAAACCTGCACTTTTGCTTCTCAGATAATTCTTTCACGAAATACTGACGCAACCGTTTTATAACGATCTTTATGTGATGCATAATATGCTAATTTTCTCAAGTGGTATTATAATTTCTTAACAGACACCTCATTTAATTTCTAAAAATGAGTAGATTTCTATAAAATTTAAGTTAATTTTCAAAGTTGGAACAATAAATAAAGTATTTTACAATCAATTTTAAAATACACACGCTAAAAATTTGCATATTATGTCTTCTTCTTCAGATATGCACCAATTCATTAGCGGTGTTATAATTTCTAAACACAGTGTATATGCTTGTAGGTAATCGCAATGAAATAAATCATGAAAAATTGAGTGAATCAAAAGGAACTTCGATTTTTATTGAATCATGTAGATAAAATAAAACACAGGACCTTACCTTCTTAACTTCTTCAAATATGCACTGAGAAGCTCTTGCAGCCTAATGGTAAATAGTTAAATACATATAATTAATAAAATATTCAGTGTAAAATGCACATTATCATAAACAACATGGACACTTTACTTCTTTATGAAATTTGCAAATCTCTTCGGTAGAATTTGAATTACATTATTTCAAACATTTCTTATTATTGAAATAAAATTTAAAAGCTCATTCGTTGTTCATTTGAATTTGTCATTTCTGGAAATTATTAAAACCAAATTCTTTATTCATTATAAATTAATTTATTTGTAAATGATAATAGAAAATGCAGAATGAACTGTTATCAAGTGTCAATAAAGCTCAAAAAAAGTTTGAGAAAACATTTAAAAACGTTTTAATGTTCTAACACAGCTTTAGCACCAACCTTTTTTCCCTCGCGTACCCCTAGATTGTTTCTTTTATTTTTGCGTACCCATTACTATCATATCCACTCCTTCCCTCTAACCATCCGTTATGCAAAGCAGTTTTTTATGAATAATGCTAAGGTCACTTAAATCAAAAGTGAACTGACTCGAATTAATAAGATTTGCAGAACTTGTTTTTGATTTTTCATTTTATTCCATTTTTACAATAGTATTAGTTCAACGCCAAAGCAAATGAAACCAGTAATTTTAGTTATTTCTTTTTAACCCTCTGACTACCAAAACGGCTAATACGGCCCGTCATGCAAACTGCCAGACAGCGGCCCAGCAGCCAAAATGCTGTATGCTTATTTCCTTCCCCTCTTTAAAAAGGGCGGGTAAATGATGGGGAGCAATCTTATCTTCTTAACAATGGTTGTTTTCCCTCCCACTGTCACTCATGATTGATGTCTCCAGTAAGTGTTCGAGGGAAGATGCTCAATTTACTTTAAGCTCTCTGCTTAGTTACTGTTAAAAATTCTTCCTATAATGCCTGTTAGTTATCACAATTTAGAAACGACCCCTATACAGTCAACAAGAGTTTGGATTTTAGAAACATGAAAATAAAAGAATCCCCCACGACGCAAATGACCACTTGCTAATCAGATTTACCTTCTTTCATCTCTGACCTCGGCCGGTCTGGGTTCTAAAAGAACTAGATTTCAAAGCACTGTGGGCTTCAGAGGGTTAACTTATAAGGATGGCTAAAAATTACTTTTCGTATTAATCAAATATTCAAATGACATATTTATTAAATACCAAGTATTCAAGTGACATATTTATTAAATATCAAGTATTCAAGTGAA
>BGPR01004912.1:88022-103054 GCA_013235015.1 Araneus ventricosus
TTGTAGTTCAGCGACTACTCAGTCGCAAATTTGGGCAAAAATACGCACGAATTGGTGACGCGATCCTCTATATCTCGGTAACTACATGTGTTAAGAACATAACTAATGTCTAATTTTAGAGATAAAGGATAACAACAGAAGTTACAAAAAAATCACTAAATTATGTATGTTACTTTTCATATCGTCGACCAATCGTACACAGAATCGTAACATATCCACGCACGATTGAAGAATTCAAAACAAAAGAATTGGCATTGTAATATAGTTTATTAAGAAATAAAACAATGTTCATTGTAACCTTAGTTTCATTTTATTTCTTCGATTTTCTATACATTAGTATTTCAGAGAAACATAAGAGAATTGAGAATAACTTCGAGAAACAAAAGAGAATCACGAGTAACTTCGAGAAACAAGAGTATGGCGAGTAGCTTCGAGAAACAAAAGGGTATCGCGAGTAACAAAGGGAAACCGAAAAACTTCGAGAAACAAAAGAGTCACGCGAGTAAAGTAGTCCTACGCCTTTAACATCAGCAGTTGTTTGAAAAAGACAACCTCCCGTCATTTTTTCCTAAGAAACTTAGCCACATTACATTTATAACAATTTATTTAAATAAATGTCCCATTTATCAGAGGCTACATGAGGTCTATTTTGGTACAGACCTGTAATTTTGCACCATGGTCAGGTGCCAAAAAAGACACCTGAGCCGGCATTTTACCTTCAAGCATACATACCAGCGGGAGGATGTATGGTTGGATTTAACATGCACTAGACCCTAAAACCGGCCATTCACTTCACAGATAAACTGGATATTTTGGAACGCTAGAAGGAAAAAGCCATAAAAATCTATGGAAATCAGCCAAATGGCTTGTGGTAGTTGGAATTCTGTCTGGACTGAAATCGGAGCGAAAGCGCTAGAGTTTAAAGTCTCGCTTCAGAGGGACCCTGAAAGAGGCTAGCTAAAAGAACAATGCCTTGCGTAGATTGAAGCCTCGCTTTGTGGGTAGCATAAATTTAAATCTGCTGACTGGAGAAAATAGAAGAGCGATCGACAAGCAGCTGTAGAGAGGGAAAGAAGATCGCTCCCCCTACCTTCGTTCAGAGTTAGCGTCCTTTTAAATATCAAGTGAATGGCGTGCCTGTATTTTTCGATTAAAATGGGTAGCGAGCAAATAACCCCAGCGCCGCCACTTACCCAGCTATGCCACTGTGTTTCCATCATCATTAGAATATTAGAAGAAAATGAAGAACTTTTTTACTCTAAGTATGAGAAATGCTTAACATTGATAGAATAAGCGGAAAATGTAGTACACTACATAAGAATGAGAAAAATCTGTCTTGAAAGCCACAAAATGCAGTCCAGAAGTTTTCAGAACAAGGATACAGGGTGTTGTCAAAATGAGTGTCCAGATTTCAAAGATTCAGTGCGCAACAGATAATTGTTGTGTTCATTTGAAAGGGTGCATTTATAATGAATTTTACTGTATTTATTTGATGATTTTTGTATTTTTACTTTAAGAGGTAATGTATTCAACTTTTGAGTTTGCGTTTGGTTTTGTGGCGCAAGACCATTCTTCGCCAAACTTTGTAAGATCTGTCAACATAAAAGTGTGGAAATAATATATATAAAATCAGTATGGGAAGAAAATGCAAGAGAAAAGAGGACTGCTTAAATGTGTTGATAAAAACCAATTGACCTCAAAAAAGCAAAAAGGTTCACATTTGGAGCCTTGCCAAGTAAAAGAGATGAATCAACAGAATTCGTTTAAAATTCTTTTAAACGTTGGGAGTTAAAATTCGGACATTCAGAGAGTATGTGTTTAACCGACATACAACAGTTGCATTGAGAGCACATTGGTGTCTGTTCTGCGAAGATGGCGATGGTATGACTCACTCGTAGTCTTGTGAGAAGCGCTTTCTCTGTTCATTAGAGGAGGCCAAGGTTGTACGTGGGGTTTAACAGCGTTAAGCTCGTTCCCCGTCTCCGTGTCCCACTGTCTCTGCCATTTTGAATAAAAGAGTACTTTCAACTTTTGAATGCAAGCATAAAAGATGTTCCTTTTGTTACATGGCATTCATCAGTCTGTGATGCAAATCCTGACGAATATTCTGTCCGTGCTGGTATTAATAATAGAAATTTAAATTAAAAGGAAAATAAATTAAAAGAAACAAAAAGTAAACAATAGTAATAATGAAAACAATAAACGTTTTTGAGCGCAAACGCAACAGCGAAAAGTAAATGCTTCAACAGAAATTTTTTAAAGATAACATAACAAAAACTGTAGAATAAAAAAACCAAAGATTCTCTAATATTTAATACACTTTACAAAAGTTAGAAATTATTCAAAATGGAAAGGAACTAAAATGGCGCACTCATCAGAAACCACACGCCATTATTAGTTCAAAAAGGACAAAATTTTCTGTAGAAAGGAATGACAAAAAGTCAAAATTTATTCTTTCCTGTGGTCTGAATTTCGTCCGGCCACCAAATAAAGAACATAAATCCAACAAATTTCCAAATCCATAATCAATAAAAAGAAAGATAAAAATATTCACGCTCTTTCAAAATCAAGCCGAGCGGAAAAGAACGCCATAGATGAAAACAATCGACGATCTAGAAGCTAGCCAGTAGCTCCATCTATGAAGAAAAATTCAAACTATTTCGCAGGAAAACAAAAACTATTTTTAATCAATTAATTTTGCTAAATTTTATAAATTGTAACTGGTATTAATAACATCTTCAATAATTATTAAACTGCAGATTGCATTCTAAACTTGAATACATTAATTTCAACGTATCGTTCAAACAAATCGCCGTTTAACGTGCAACACCACCTCTCTCAATTTTTTGAAATTTCAAAGAGGAAGGAAATACGCAATTTTTCGCGACCAATAACGAGCATTTTTTTCGCATCTGGTAAGAATATGCGTGCTCTTATTTATATCAGATGCTAAAAAAATTCAGATATATTCGTTATTGGTTTTATAAAATTGAGTATTTCCTTCCTCTTTGAAATTTCAAAAAATTGAGAGAGGTGATGTTGCATGTTAAACGACGATTTGTTTGAACAATACATACGTTAAAATTAATGCATTCAAGTTTAGAATGCAACACCACCTCTCTCAATTTTTTGAAATTTCAAAGAGGAAGGAAAAACTCAATTTTTCGCGACCAGTAACGAACATTTCTGAATATTTTTTTCGCATCTGGTAAGAATATGCGTGCTCGTATTTATATCAGATGCTAAAATAATTCGGATATATTCGTTATTAGTCTCGAAATATTGAGTATTTTCTTCCTCTTTGAAATTTCAAAGAATTGAAATAGGTGATGTTGTATGATAAACGACGAAATACAGCAGCTACCCCTAAAATCTACAGTAAATCTTTGAAATCAGGACAGTTATTGTGACTCGCTCTATATTCATAACGATATGCCACAAAAGTCTAGAGAGTGAAGCTGCTATTCAGATATTGTCTTCATCATCTGATTGGTACAGAATAAAATGAGATAATCGAAGGTCTCGCGTAGCCTTAAAAGGAAGAAATAATTAAAAATATCTACACTGGTGTCCAAAAATAATGCACAATTTTGAAGATGCTGCAAAATTGGAGTTAATATGGATACTATGGTTCGCAAGCAGTTGCTGAGAATTGTGGGACGTACTATGGTCGGAACTCACATTTTACAGTGAAGATTCAATCATGTGGGCAATTGGGGGGGGGGGAGGGCACCAGAAAGGGATGAAAGCGAAAATGGAGTTTGATCCATCCTGTTTCACAGAAAGCTGATACCAAGATGTAACTTTCATCAATGGTAATATTTGATATGCATAATATTTACATGCACTTTCGCAAACACAGCACAAATATTCGGGGAAATATAAAGGTTTTTTTTAAAAAATCCTAAATTTTTCCGCCTGTTATTTGCATATAACTTGCAGAGTTTTCCACGAAATTGTACGAAACTTACAGAATACTTGACAATATATCAAAGAAGCATTGCATTACATTTTGAATTAAAAATTTTTAATATTACAGGAAATATTAGCATTGTAATAGATAATTTTTTACTGCGCATATGCGTTTTTTTTCATAATTTCAGAGTCAGATATATAGGGCAACTTATATAAAAATTCCAGTTCAATACCGTTAGTATGCACAAAGACATCGGCATTGCAACTTCGTGAATTTCGGTACACTCTAACAGAAGCTAAATATGAAGGTTCTTGCAAAATATGATATTTTTAAACTTGAATTTTCGAACAGTAATATTGAATTTTATGGAAGTTGAATATTCTGAATACTCATGTATACTTATAAGTTAAATACAAAATATAAATTACAATTCGACGATTACTATTCGAAGAATTCAAGCTTTCAAAATATCAGTTTGTGCAAGAATCCTCATCATTTAGCTCCTCTTAGTTTACCGAAATTCACCAAGCTGCAATGCGATATCTTTCTCAATACTAATAGTACTGAACTGAAAATTTTTCCCTATATATCTGGCTTTGAAGTTATGAAAAAAAATGACTCTACGTTTCGCACATGCGCAGTAAAAAATTATTATTATTTACTACAAATGCTCATATTTCTTGTAATATTCCAATTTTTTAATTCACATTTCAATACAATGCTTCTTTTACATATTGTCAATAATCTCTAAGTTTTGTACAATTTGGTGGAAAACTCTGCATGTTATATGCAAACAACAGTCGGAAACATTTGGGATTTTTTAAGAAAACCTTTATATATTCCCGAATATTTGTGCTGTGTTTGCGAAAATGCCTGTAAATATTATGCACAGCAAACATAACCATTGATGAAAGTTAAATCTCGTTATCAGTTTTCTGTGAAACAGGATGGGGCAAACTCCATTTTCGCCTTCATCCCTTTCTGGTGGGGCCCCCCCCCCTCCCAATTGCCCTCGTGACCGAATCATCACTGTAAATTGTGAGTTCCAACGATAGTATGCAACTGATTGCGAATCATAACAACCATATTAACTCCAATTTTGTAGAATCTTTAAAATTGTTCATTAATTTTGGACAACAATGTAGTTTTAACCCTCTCAAAAATTGCTTAGCCTATTCTGTGAAATCGTATTTTCACAGAATAGGCTAAGCAATTTTTGAGAGGGTTAAAACAACATTGTTGTCCAAAATTAATGAACAATTTTAAAGATTCTACAAAATTGGAGTTAATATGGATGGATTTCATAGACATAAGACTACAGACTCTTTATAGTTATTCTACAGTTTACATTTTCAGTAATGAAATATTCGCAACATTTCAGTTCTGTTTTTCTTACATTTTTCAGAAAATTAGTATAAAAATTGCATAAAATTGCCATGCAGAATTGCATAAGAAAAACTATTATTTGGCGCTGATCATATATGTATAATTTTTTCCCATAAAAAATACACTGATTTTTTCCTTTTTTACCTTAAAATTTAACTAGGTTCTCTAAAAGAATTTAACTCACATTTTTTTCAAAAGCATGCAAAAGTTACAAAAAAACTGAAGAACAATACGATATTTCCTTAAGCAACTTCTTGTATACTTTTAGTTAAAAATCTAGTATATAGTATTTATTTTTTGTAAATTATCTCAAGTTACTGAGATTAAATTTCAAATAAGTTACATTATTTACAATTTTGCCAAATTGGATATCTATAAAATTTTCTGGTATAACTATAGAAAGAAGAAAAAAAATTCACTTTCCCATATTCAAAATTTGCAGAACTGCATTCATTCAAAATTTAAGACTAAAGTCAAAAATTGAAACCTGCAAAATTTCAAATTTACAAAAATTTTTAAAATTTCAACAAAGAAATCAAATTGAATTAAGTTTTCAGTGCATTTTGTATCTATTTCAATCATGTACTACGTACAGAAAAGAAGAATGGAACAATTTCTGCGGTTTAGAAACATTTTTTTTCCCATTTATCACCATAAAGTGATTTTTTATGTTTGAAACTGTAATTGCACCTCAAATACTTAATCGCAACTTTTAATATAATATAATGATGTATTAGTTTCGATGTTTCTTCAAAATGCCAGAAACAAAGTAGCTAAGTAAGTAAGATAAATGCTCAATAAGAAAAATGTCCAAGTAAATAAAATAAATGCTCATATATTTCTTACAATAACTGAATAATATTTACTCAGAAATAGATATTTACTAAAAGCGCGAATAAAACTTTTTAAATACCTAATAACTACTATAAAGAGATAAATCTACACTCCTGAGAAATAAAAATTTCAGTAATTTAGCTTACCACCAACAGCGAAAAGTGCTGCAAATAGAAAACAATACATGTACATCTCCATGACTTGTAATTGAATTTGCTGAAGCTAGTGAAAAATTCTTTTGAAACGCGAATCTACTAAGCCAACAGCTTCTGTCTAAAGTAATTAGGTAATACACACTGCCCTCTCAACGGAGATGCTTTTAAATAGGAGACTTGTCGAACAAGTTTATTTTTATGCTTTTTATCTGTTGATGGGCGAAGTGATAGACAGCTTTTAGAGTGAGGAAATTGTTTTTGTTTTTGGAGGTGCCGTACCGATGACCACTGATAGCGTTTGCCTGGTCACGGTTGAGCTTAATGGTTAACTGTTTCACAAGGGATGAGAAATTACAAAATTTCATAGAATACTTTTTTTGTGTTGAACCGAGTTTCCTTCCAAAAAATTACTCGGACTAACAAAAGAGCATCAGATTTAGAATAACGGTGAGCTGTTGAGAATTGAATAGCGCCAGAATCCTTTTGTGATGATAAACAAAAAAAGAAAAAAGAATAACATCTTTCTTTATTTCCCGGCGTTCTTTGTGCGAAATAAAGACCTTGTGTGTTTTACCACCTGCCTATTCATTAAACTTCCGCCACTGGTTGTAATTGTTAAAGTGATAGCTCGACGTTTGAGGATGTATGCAGATAAAATGCAACTAAGCCAAAGGTTTATTCATATTGAATCTTTTGAAAGAGAAAAGGGGATAAAAACAAGAAATATTCATGGGTTTTTATGGAGATATATACAACTACTGTGCAATAATCGGTGCTTTTTTTTATTCTTAGAAGTTATACACAAGTTTTAGCGTTTTTCATAGAATATATCGTCGGTATACAACTAAAAGTGGTCAAGTAAACAAAAATAAAAATGAATTTATGCATTCTTGTTGTTTTAAATTGTCACATCTGTAACAGAAAAATTGTGAATACCAGTATATGAGCATGAGCAGCCTATATTGTATAGTATCCAACTAACCATATATTGATATACGTGATTTTTCCTGCTACAGAGATGGCATTTTTAAACAACAAGAACGCGCTAAAACATTTTTCTTTTTCTTTTGACTTGTCTACTTTTAGCTGTATACCGAAGATATAAATAATCTTTTGGTTTAAAACCATTTTTTCAGTAATTATTTGCTCAGGCATTAAATTACTATCTTATATAATAAAATAGCGTTTGTAAATAAGAAATAAATAGAAGGCTGTGTTTTCGATTTTTCCTAAGACAAATAATCCTATAAGGTATTCATGTACGCTATAAGAGCTATAAAATCAGTATACATCAGAAAAATATGATTTATTAGTGATAATGGAAAATGTGCAGTAAAGGAAAAATTCTAAATATGCATCCAGAACCAAAAAAACAGCAAACTTTTGCCATTATAAATTTATTAAATCATATAAGAAAATCTGTTAACTCAAAAAAATTTTGTTAATTCATTAAACTGCTCAGTTTCAATTGCAAAAAAATAATAAATAGTTATTTATATCTTGAAAACCCATAAAATAAAGTGTTCATCTTCTTTCTTTTATGCATGTGGCCGATGCTTAAAGCAGAATTCTGTATGAGATGCATTCTTCTGCTGAAAAATGAAAAAAAATGAAAACTAGATAAAGCACGGATAAATTTCAATGACTACAATAAAATAAATTTCAATTTATATTAAAAGAGAAGAACATTTGAAAACTTGATTCAAATAATTTACAGAAATTTTAAGCAAGGGATTTAAGGCTGTTGCCGTTTAAAAATAGGGGAAAATGACAAAAATGTGAAAATCAATTCCTTATATTATCAAAATAATACTTTATTACCAATATTTAAAAAAGAAACGGCATCTATTTTTCACATACATTAATCAGAAAAGCTTCATCAAGACAAAACAAGCATCTCTACATCTAAATCCACTGTTAAATTCTTGGAAAAAATTGAATCAAGATATTGTTATCGGTTCGCTACCTTTTACTTTCATTCAAACTAAATCACTAGATCACTCATGGGCTTTTGACATTTTGGACTTTTGAAAAGAACATGGGATATTCGTATACCTAAAATATCTAACGGACTAAGGAAAACTGTGGATGAAGAGTGGGACAAAATACCTATGATATCTTTCGAAAAGCATAATTATCATGGAAATTATGACGTAGAGTGACAGTTAAGAACAAGGGCAATCAAATAGAACAGTTAAAGCACACGAATTTTATGTCAAAACTTTAATTAAAAACTATTTTTCAAAACACCCTTCTATTAGTGTACTAAACAGCAGAAATTATTTTAATTATTTTCTACTTTTTTAATATTGAATCCCACTGTTTCTTGAGCTCACTAGCAGATGGCGCCACAGGTGCGAAATCAGAATCTAATTTAATTATTGATTAACTGATAATTCAGTTCTAAAAATATTAAAATCGTGTTTTGTCACTGAGAAAACATAAGTGCACGTCAGGAAATGAAGGAAAAATTGATTTCAAAATTTATCTTCACAAAAATGAAACAAGTCACGTTAAATAAAAATGTTTAAAAACGATAGTTATATTATGTCAAATCCTTCAAAAAATGTGCGAAAATCCCCTGTAATAACTAAGATGACCTCAAAGGTTAGGTCATTAATCCGTCAGCACACGCATGGGGTCTTTTTGACCCCACTGCTTCTCTTTTATTAAAAAATTCTGATAATTTCTAAAACCTTTCCCCTATTACTTCCTTTACCATCATGGGGGAGCTAGAAGAAGAGCAGCATTAACCGGTCAAACGGGATTTCTCGCTTTTTACTGGGGGCGTTGGGGTCAAATTGACCCATGCGTGTGCTAACGTTTCAGATCAATTTATCGTTATGGCTATGACAGCGTACGAAAGTGCGCAGCGGATCAGAAAAGGCGGAAAAAAGGAGATAAGTTCAACTATCCTTTTCTTTTATCAAAAATCGCATTTGTGTCTTAAATACAAGTTATTTGTACGAAAAAATATTCTTATCTATCCTATTAAAATTCGAAGGTAAACAAACGTATGTATCTATGCCCTGCTATCTTCTCACGACCCGTTACACGGAGAACCGCGCCGAAAGTACCAAAAGATGGGAAATAATCCAAAGAATCCATTTCGACCTTTTAAATTCCGAAATTATAATTAGTAAAAAAGATATTAATTAAAAATTAATTTACAGCAATACTTTTCATTGTTGCAACTCAATTCAAATCGTTTTTATTATTTAAAAAAATTTAATTGCGCGTTTCTCTTGCATTGTTGAAAGTATCAACAATACAATATGGATCCCTCAACAATGCAATAATGCAATATGGATGGCGTAGTGTGCTGGTTTTGGTAATTGACACAAAGAAACAGGGAAATCAAAATCGTTCAAATAGGGTTTTTAATAAAAATGTTTTTCCCGTGAGATTTAACTTTGAGATTTCATGTATGCAGTGCCTCTTGCTTCATGCGTTTATAAACTGGAGGCGGGCATATGAAAAAATATGGATTCCGATCAATGCTGGGTTATCTCAATCTTTCCGTCAGACAAAAAAAAATAATTCCGGAATAGAAATTTTACAAAATAACTATTTTTTGTATTTTCGCTGTGATTTTTTAAAAATAAGTAGATTTCGACGCGGTTTAGCGGACGGAATGTTTGAACCGCTCTTCTTATTTATTTATGAGAGAATGACGGGCATGTGTCACATGACCTCACTTCTCTTCGCAGGGAATGGCGCATTATTCGAGATAGCCCGTGCAACGTCGGGCCACGTCGCAAGTAATATCTTAATAGGTGCACACATCTGTATACAAAGTTGACTTTTGTAACGGCGTTCTTTGTTTTCTTCCATTCCACATCTTAAGTAAGAGGTAAGAGATTTTAAGCCCTTCTTTTCAGACTTCGTTTAAAAGACTGTTTTGAATTTCTTTATTGTAGATAAATATTTTTCTTTCCAATTTATTCCGGATTAGGTTCAGACCTCAGAGGAAAATTCTTATTAAATTTAGACCTTAAAGTCTTTTACCTCTACAGAAAACCTGTTCTGGTTTTGAATCTGCATGGATGAATGGCCTCTGATAACGTCATCCATCAGATTCTTATTCCTCATCGTTGTTTGTTATTATTTTTGTATTTTTAACTCTTTCACAATTAAAACTTCCCTTAATTCATATTTATATCTTATAATTTGACCATATTTTAGTTTTGTACAAATCTATACTTATGAAAGGCAATGTCTGCGTGTGTGCATGCGTGCGATGTCCAGACGAATATGTACAACTTACAGCCATGAAATTTGGCACACAGGTAGTCGTAATGGTTACTCAATGCACCTCGAAGTCAGAATATTGAAATTTAATCTAGAAATTTTTTCATTTAATGTTTTGTGTGGTTTTGGGTCATTTTTGGCACGTTTAGGGCTGTAGTATATTTTCTAATAATCGTTGAAAAACAATTAATGCACCATCGGATGGAACAAACAGTTTTTGTTCTAATAAAGTTTGTTTTGAATTTTTAACATAATTTTGAAAACTTCATTTATATTTTTAACTTTCTATTCTTATTTTCTTGCATCGAATGTTCTAATAACACTATCATTTTCAATTTTTTTAGGTATAAACTGGAGTATCTATTCCTGTTTTAAAACAAGAATGGTTAAAATATCTTTTTTCTTCGATTTTCTATGAATTTTTTATTGTTCAGTTCAAAACATTTTCTCTCGCATATCCGAATCGACGAAGCTTTCGTCCGACCGAAGGTTACTCCGAGTTCCCAGAATGCATTTCAACTATCCGATTGGCTGGCGATAAGAAGCGAAAGTCGCGTCATGCTCCCGATCATTTTATTGCGTCAGCTAATCTTAATTACTTTATTTTACTGATCCAAGAATCATTTGATTTATTTGTTTTATACGTTTGACAGTCTTGCATATATGCTGATGCTGATATCTTTAGTTAAAAGAAAGTTCCTGCGTGTACTTTAACTCAAAATCGAGGGCGAAATCAATAATATTATATATACATGTTTTGATTTCGTTTTCAAAACGTTGGGCTTTTTTACTTTCTCGTATACGAAGTATACAAAGAGAAAGTATTGTAATCGTCAAAAAATTCGAACCCGAGATTTTGACGAATCTCCACGTTTTAGACCTCCCTGAGTCCGAAAAACACAATTTTGGAATTATGTCTGTCTGTGTGTGTGTCTGTGAACACGATAATTCGAAAACTATTAGAGATACAGGGATGACATTTGGTATGTGGTCTTTAAACATAATTTGTAGGTTTCTATCAAATTTTGGACAAAATCCGTCAACGGGAAGTCTGTCTGTATGTTCGAAGTCATGCGAATGCTATAACTCAAAAACTTGAAAAGCAGATGGATAAAATTTGGTACACAGTTTTATCGTCATGAATGTAGGTCCGTATAAAATTTTGGGCCAAATCAGTCAACGGGCTGACTGTCGGTCGGTCTGTATAATAGCATACTTGTTCTACTCCATGCGCATGCGTAAATGCCTGTGCAAAGAAGGGATACTCCGAAACATGGCAGTTTGCAAAAAACCAATTCTGGCGGCGAGATTTTGTAAGGACGCAAACATTTAGGGCGTCTCGTTTTACTTGCGTATCGAAAGCAATCTCTGCGCATGCGCAAGCTATTCTGTTTTCTTCTCCGCACGCGGAACTCGCATTGCTAGAGTTTGATAAAAAAATAAATATTGCGAAGTTTTAATACATACGTATCTTTTTGAATATGATTCTTCACCTCAATATTTTACTATCACTATAATCAACAATGAAAAACCTTCTGATAGTCATTGCATTCTGGGTTACAGTTGGTTCGAACTTTTTATCAACGCAGGGGGAAGGGAAATGACAAATATTTGAAAAGTATACGAGAAAGTTTAGAGGAGGCCACTACCACTGGTTTCGTTTTGTTGAAGTCATTATGCCACGGGCAACGTCGTGCGCGTACTGCTGGTCGCCAATAAAATAAGGAATAAGGGTATACCAATTCGGGGTGAAAATGACCCCACGCCTGAGCTATTGTTCGAAAAATGGGTGCGTGTGCTGAAGGGTTAAATTAGATATTCACTTAAAAATCATCTTTATCATCCATTCATTCATCTGGAATTTATGTGATGAATATTTTAAAATTATTCCAGAAAGCCTTGGCTTTCAACAAATGCATGCGCTTGCTTAATGGAAGTTCTAAAATAATGATTATGTCATAGTAAAAGTGAAAAATTCAAGGACAGAGTGAAAGTCAAAGGGTGACTGGTGAGGATTTCGTGACTTATGTAGCGGTTTCTGCTGGGATTACCTTTGTTGACCTCGATGCAAAACCTCGTGACGCCAGTAATGTTTCATTTTTATTCACTGCCACGCTTCACCGTGTTAAACAGCTTATTCTGAAAAGCTGTGGATAAAAGTGAAAATTTTCATTCGTGACGCTACAAAGCAATTAATTACAGTAGAACCCCGCTAACCCGAAATTCCTGTTAATCCGAACCGATTGTATTTTCGAAAATTATATGTAATTGAAAAGATTACCTGAAAAGATTTGAATATATATATTAAAAATAAAAAAGTACTTTTTCAGCATGCATAATTTTGCACACATTGAAGAAACTAATGCAATTCGCGTAACATAAGGTCACTTCATACAGGAGCACATCCATTATTCTAATGAAATAGGAGACCTAGTCTCTTTCTATTGCTTTTGAATAAAAGAATCCAAGAGATAGTAGTACAGAGTACTTATAACTTACATTTTTTTGGCACACATCTTTTTCTTTTCTATTTTTATCGGAATTTCGGGTAATCCGAATTTTTTGTAATCCGAACAAGCACCGCTCCCTAATTTGTTCGGATTAGAGGGGTTCTACTGTACTTGGATGTTTCAAATTTACATCAAAGGGACATTTAATTCATTTGGCTAGGTCAGCGTTTTTCAGTCTTTATATCCTTTCATACCCAGTGGCGGTTTTTGACAATATGAGGGGCCTTCAAAATCATATTTTTAACTAATATAATTTTCATTTAATCAGTTTGAAATTTTGCAGGTATGAAAAGTAGCTCTATATAAGACAACACACAAATTTTCACTGCAATACTAGCTGTGTGGCACGGCGTTGCACGGGCTATCACAAATAATAGGATATTCCCGGGCGGAGATAAGTGAGGTCACGTGAGACCTTGGGATCCATATACACTATATGCCCAAAAGTATCCGGACACTTGCAGATTTTCACATTTTTTAGAATTTCTCCGGAATGGTTTAACCGACTGCATTTAAACTTCATACATGTAAAGAATAGACAATAACTCACATTTTACATTGAAGATTCGGTCTTGAGGGCAATTAGGGGTCCGTCTACAAACTGATGAAGATAAAAATGTTTTTGGCCCACCCCGCTTCACAGAATACTGATAACAAGATGAAACAGAAACTTTGAAGATAGTAATGTGTTTAGTATTACATAATATTTACAGGAATTTTGTAAACTCAACGCAAATATTTGGGAAGATAAGGTTTCATAAAATCTCAAAATTTTTCCACTTTTTTAATTAACATGACAGAGTTTTCTGTGCTATCATGAAAACTTACAGAAAGAATGATAATATGTTAGAGAAGCATTTGTGTAAAACTTTGGAAAAGAATTGTTGAATGTGCAGGAATTATGAGCACTTTTTTTAGTAAATAGTCATTTTTTTACTGCGCATGCGTTGCAAAAGAAACATAGTGTAATTTTCTTTCTAACTGTAGATATATAGAACCCAACTTACATATAAAACATTCAAGTTCAATATCACATTAGTATTCAGAAGATATCAATTACAACGAGTAATTTAGCTCCTGTCCGAAGAGAACTAAAGATGAGGGGTTGTACACAAATTACACTGACTTATATCTTTAAATAGTTATATTGAGATTGTATAGCGGTTTAGAATTTGTGCTGCATACCCATGAACACTTATCAGTGCATTATAACTTAAATTCAACTAATTAGGCACTATAAATATAATTTTATTACTTTAATTATATTATTTACATGATTATTAACAATTTTGTATTACAATTTTACAGCCAAACGATATTTTTAAATATATTTATTTTATGGCCAGAAACGATTTTTTATTTAATTAATTTCTTTTCTTAAAATATTTTAATAATTAACGCGTATGTTTTGTTTTTTTGGTGTTGGGTATTGTTTTAAGTAGACATTTCGGCTGGATTACAACCACTATACACTACGTATAACAGCCCAGATATGGTTAAAAAGCTGTCGGTGCAACCATCTTTGCTTCTCTTCGACGAGGCAGAGCCAGCTTTCGTTTAGCAAATGCCGATATCTTCGCAGACGCGTGATGACCGAACTTCGAATGTTTTTATATGGACCCCGCCCTCTCGGCTTTAAGATTGTGAAAGAAAAGAGCCACGCTATGTTTCGCGCGTAAATGCTTCTGTTACAAAATTGCTCATAATTCCTGCCAATGTAAACAATTCTTTCTCGAAGTTTTAAATTAACTTCTCTAACATGTCATCTTTTCAAAGTTTCACGTAATAACGGCTTTCTGCGTGTTATAAGCAAAAAACAGGTGGAAAAAGACGAGGGCTGAAAACGCTGCTCTTTCAAATGTTTAAAGACTACAAAATTCTGGCAATATTCCTGCGCATTAAGCGCATTGCCATTCTAAAGGATTTCGTCTTCGATAAGTATTCGTGAAACGAGTGACAAACATTCGTCGGACGAACTGA
>BGPR01004913.1:0-103048 GCA_013235015.1 Araneus ventricosus
GTCCTTTGCTGAAAACCAAAAGTCATTAATCAAAGCATGGTACTGACATAAAATGCACCTTGAATGACAGGAAATAAATGACCACCCAGAGTAGACAAATACAGTTATATTTCTTGTGTCCAAAAACTATCGGTGTTAGTCGCTTAACTGCTGCAGGCATATAAATAAGCTTTGAGGAGTCTATGCTAAAACTGTGTAAATATAATCTTTATAAAATACCATTCTCTGTAATTTGTTGTTAGTCATACAACTACTGACACTGTTTTGGAATGCAATAAATTAACTTTGAACAAAGGTTTACCTGTTACATGCCTATGTCTTAGAATAGGGTAAAGGGATGTTACCATAATAAACATGGGTCATGCAGCAAAGGGGAGCAAATGGCATAAGATTTCATCAGCAGTTAAGCGATTAATAACAGATAAAAGTCTAACACACATTATCTGCAAGGTGTTGAGGCAACAGAATGAACACCCCAAAATCAAACAACTTTCATGCTAAATATAGAATTTAGTTACACAGTATATCAATAATGGGTGTTTAAATCCTGTTCAAATATGTGGATTGCTTTAACTAGTGATAAATTAATCTTCTCATTACTAACATATTTAGGACTATTTAACATATCATAATTATACATCACACTGCCAACTTGAGTTGTCATTGGCTATATATTGGGAAAGGGTCAATCCATGTCAATTAAACCACACCATGACACCCGTGGTCATCAATTTTGATGAAACTTGGCATGTTTGTTCCTTTTATGGCTTTAAGTAAGCATACAAAATATTTTTGCTGCATCTCAAATAGTTTAGGATTTATAGCCTGTTAAAATTCATCAAAATTTAACGTTCTTTTTATCAATTAGGCCCAGAAAACGCAATTAGTTCTTTCATAGAAAATAAGTTATCTTCCTTATTTACCAACCACTATAAATGAAAATATTTATGAGCATAATTTAATGTATAAGGAATCCAGAAAAAAAAAATGAAACTAGCAAGTATTTATACAAGGTCAGGAAAAATCCAGAAATATTATTTTGAAAATTTTGGAAATGAAATATGGAGTTTCAGGCTAAAAGGACTATCATCAAAAGTGAAAAGGATAATCAAAAAAAAATTTTTTTTTTCATTTATTATTCTAAAAGATATACTCTACCACATGCAAAACTAAAAGTAATGGTTTTTTAAGTCATTCATTATTTTTACTGACTTCAAAATTAGAAATCACTTGACTCCTTCATCACAAATGAAAAAGCCTTAAAATGAAAGAAAAAAAAATTATATAAATTTGGTGGTGCATAATTAAAGTAATAAAGTAGATTTATTAATTCTAAGACCTGTTCAATACATAAATGTTATAATATAATTTAATTTAACTTTCAAAACTATTTCTAAACTCTAGTCAACTCATGATTAAACTGCTATTTCATGGAATTTATTATAGGCAATCAAAGCATTCAAGCTGTAACAAGACCAAGTTTAACAACCAAGTGTGTGCTTACTACATAATATCATTTTGCAAAGAATCTATTGTTAAGAAATTTTTTTAATGTTTTGGGAAAATGGTGAATTGCAGGTGTGGGGAAAGTTACTAAATGATTATCATCATCAATTTAGTCGACAACATTGAAAACTCCTTGAAACTTATTTGATTCTTTTAAATTGAGAATACAATCAAGTTACGAGTTGAGATGTAGGAACAAGGTATTTAAAACAGAAAAAAATTGATGAGAGTAATGTTGAAAATAACTTAAATACCAAGATGGTGAAGTTCATGATGTGGGATTTATTATTGATTAACAAAAAATGAAATGTGAATGATGAACTATAATTCTTCATTCCATGAAATTGGATGTTCTGTAATGAAGTTACATGACCTTGGTGAACATATCAGATCATCTTACAGTAAAGGAAATCTAAAAAGAGTGCATGAAAATGTAAAAATTCAAACTGTACTTGAATTTGCTTTGACAGAGAGAAAAAAAAACTGCACTTGGGAAAAAATTGTGATTTAAAAAAAAAAAAAAAAACTGAAAATCTGGAAAAGCTCATATTTATAATTAAAAATGAATTACGAAAACAACAGATTCAAATGTTGACAATTCCAGCTTCACCAAAGTGGTCTAGTAGAAAAATAATAGGCTTTCAACATATCCAATTTGTTTTGTAGTACTCAAAACTGATATTGTAGCTATGGGAAACAGTTGAGTCCTGGAACTATTTATTTAAGTAGTAAAACAGTTTTATCAGATTGATGAAAAGTCTAGAGTTTTGTTAGGGATGAAGGATATGGTCAGCATAGAAGAAAAAAATATTATACAAGAGAAAACATTTGATTTTATTTAATTTTAGTGAGCTATACTCAAATTTCAAATTGGAATACCCTATTGAACTTGAAAATAGGCCTTTCCAAATTTTGTTCTTTGAGACCCAAGTGGTGTGTTTTGGCTAGAGCCAGTTGCACATACTTGGTGCGTGTGTACATACACAATACATCAAAATGTTATTTTATTGATTTATAAAGCACATACTGAAGAGTATCGTAAAGAACTTATATCATAAACTGTTTGTGAAGGAGTAGGAAGAGAATGTATGTTGAGGCATTGTGACAAGTGCCCATCAAAAGATAACCTTGTCCAATATTTAGTCAAAATTAAGATGACTATAATGATAAAGACATTGTTGAGTACAGGATTCAAGTGATTGAACTGGAATGATGTGTGCTCAAGCTCATTAAGTGAGTTCATTGGTAAATTAGTAGAAAAGATGAACAAGTTAATATCACACTCATATAATGGATTTGTGTAAAAATATACTTTCACAATACAAGATGAGGCTTAAGGTTACTATTGCACCTTAGATTCATGCACTATCCATTTGGTCATGTTTCACTAAAAGGAAACATGACCAGATGGATAGTTAATTGATAGTTAATTAAACTGATTTTAATTCTTTGTACCATATCTGATAGTTTTTAACTCATAACTTAATTCTGTTCTCAATTTTAAAAGAATCAAATCAGTTTCAAGCAGTTTCCAATAGTTTGTATGGTCTTGACTAAATTCAACAAATGATAATCACTTAGTAACTTTCCCCACACTGCAATTCTCCATTTTTCCAAAACACTAAAAAAAATTCTTAACAATATATTCTTTGCAAATAATATTATGTACTAAGCAAAATTGCACACACTTAGTTGTTACTCTTGGTCTTGTTAAAGATTGAATGCTTTGATTGCCTATAATAAGATTCCATGAAATAGCAGTTTACTCGTGAGTTGACTAGTTTAGAAATAGTTTTATGGTTAACTTAAATTATATTAAACATTTATGTATTGAACAGGTCTTAGAATTAATAAATCTACTCTATTACTTTAATTATGCACCACCAAATTTATATAATTTTTTTTGTTCAATTTAAGACTCTTTTTCATTTGTGATGAATGAGTCAAGTGATTTCTAATTTTGAAGTCAGCAAAAATAACGAAGGACTTAAAAAATCATTAATTTTATTTTTGCATGTTGTAGAGTATAACTTTCAGAATAATAAATAAAAAAAAATTTTATCCATTTCACTTTTGATGATAATCCTTTTAGCGTGAAACTCCATATTTCCAAAATTTTCAAAATAATATTTCAGGATTTTTCCTGACCTTGTATAAATACTTGCTGGTTTTATTTTTTTTTTCTGGATTCCTTATACATTAAATTATACTCATAAATATTTTCCTTTACAGTGGTTGGTAAATAGGGAAGGTAACTTATTTTCTATGAAAGAACCAATTGCGTTTGCTGGGCTTAATCGATAAAAAAACGTGAAATTTTGAAAAATTTTAACAGGCTAAAAATCCTGAACTATTTGAGATACAGCAAAAATATTTTGTATGCTTACTTAAAGACATATAAGGACAAACATGCCAAGTTTATCAAAATCAGTGATCATGGGTGTTAAAATTTATTTTTTTTGGTTGATTTGACATGGAATGACCCGAAAGGATATGCTGTTCTACCATTAAGAAAAATGACATTAATTCATGTTAAAAGAAATCTCAATTTCATATAATATGATTTGTGTTTTTTTATAATTTCCCAACAAAATCATCCAAAAATGTAGTTCTTCAAAAGTGTAACCTGATGATATAACAAGATCTCCCAACAATTTTATCTGAAACCAGAATTATAAACAGTAGAGAGAAACATATGTTTAATGACAAAAAAAAAAATTAGAAACATACATATTCATATACTGGATCATGCTTATATAAAAATGATAAACAAATGGTTACCTCTCTAATTTCTTCCTTGGATATTTCATCTATGCTATACCTCTCACCTTCAAATACTGATGTTTGGTAATTTTGCATTCTTATTTGAGAAGTTAATTCTTTTAAATGACCCTGTAGCATAAATGAAAATTATGTTTTTTTGCACTTACCATCAAGTTATACAACAGAATCATAAACTACAGAGTTCATGAAAGTTTTAAATTTTTTTTCTATTAATACCTTAAATTGTGTGGGGGCACTTAGCTCTGCCTGAATAGCTTCAAATTTAATGCGCAGTTGCTCTTCATCTGCTTGAATGGCATAACCCATTTTTCTAGTAATTTCCTGATGCACCAACACTTTCAAAACCCGATGCTGTAATTCTAAAAGCTTCCGCTTGTGTTCAGCAATTTTTGCTACAGTTGTTGTGTGGTTTCGATTTAATTCAGCAATATCATCTGAAATAATCTGTAACAAAAAAGTTTTTTTTTTATTTTACAAAAATATTAAAGATCAACAACAATACATTCAAAATACATTACTAAATGAAGAAAACATACATTTTAAAGCACTGCAAAATAAAGACCAATATTTTTTAAGAATGTGGTTCATCTATTGTACATATAATTCATAATTCGTTAGAAAACATAAAATCTAATTATAAGTCTTGTCCATCTATCTGTATAAAAGCATGAGAAAAAACTAAATAAAATACTGTCTACTGTTACATGTAAACTAGTCTCCCTGATCTATAAAATATGCATATGAAAGATGAGGTTTCGTAAGTTTTTCAAAAATTCATCATATATATATGTCATCAACTTTTTAGTACTTGTAGAGGCATTTTAAATGAATTCCACAGTTAATTAAAGCAAAATCTTCTTTATTCCAGGATCATAATTTTATGTCAAAAGCGATCAGGTTATTTGTACATATTAGATGATATTCAGAATATTTCACGCCTTGACCATATCTGCGAAAGGTTCCATGCATGCGTCTTCGTGACAGTTAAAATCAGAAAAAAAGGGCAGAGTGCAATATGCATGAGCGTTAAATATTCCTGGGCAAAAAGGGATTCCCCCGAGATCTGAAGACTCTGGAGGTTAAAGTAGAAGTGCAGGTTTCTAGGATAGAAGTAGATGTAATAGAAAATGAAGTGGCTTTAGAAAGAATTAATTTAGAGATGAAAAAATTAAATCATTATATATATACATAAAGAATCTAAAAGGGATGAAAATACATTACTGGAAAACATAACCTTTTTTTAATACATATTTATCTGCAATTTTAAATAAAATTCCACTAGCTCAACTACATTGCACTCAAGGAAAGCCAATCTATTTTTAGATAAGAGCTAATGTTTAAGAAAAAAACACCATAAAGCAATCCAAGGATCTTTCCTTCTGACAAGAAACTAGGGTTTTATTTATTTTCTTCAATTTTTAAATATTTCTTCTCTCTATTTTATATTCATAAATCTGCATTCAACTTTATATATATATATATATGTGAAAAGAAAATGTTGGTGTAGATATTTTTCAAGATAATTGCAGTTGTTCCAAAAAACAGAGTCTTTCATTGTAGTTCACACCATGATTTAAAAATTGTTAAGGGCTTTACAATAATATTTTTAAATGAAATATTAGGTGATTAATGACTATGATCATTTTCGAATGTTGAACATGTGCCGCCCATGAGCACCAAATTATAGAAAAAAGAGCATCAAATTAGGGTAGAAACTCTTCATAACTTCATTACAAACCAGGATTCTTTAATTTCGAATGCAACACATAAGAAATGGCATTTTCAAGAGGCTAATAAAGCTCACTGCAACCTGCCAACCAAATTAAGAAAGTAAAAGTTAGAAATAGTAGGTTTACTTTTTGAAAGACACGATTAAAAGGATTCCAAACTACGACCTTTTTCAAATGTTGAGCATGTGTCACCCATGAACACTAAATCATAGAAAGAGGACATCAAATTATTGCAGAAACTCTTCATAAATTCACCACAAACCAGGATTCCTTAATTTGGAATGCAGCACATAAGAAATAGCATTTTCAAGAGGCTAATAAAGCTCACTGCAACCTGTCAACCAAACTAAGGAAGTGAAAGTTAGTGACAGTAGGTTTACTTTTTGAAGGACACGATTAAAAGGGATTTATTGTACATATACCCACCCTTCAAATAGAAAAGAACAAAAATTACATTTTTAAATGAAAGCAAAAAAACAGGAAATATCCAAGTCAACCAGTACAAATCACTGTGAAGCAAGTACAGGACTGAAATAACCCAAGCTATAGTAAGTATTGGTTAAAAAATTTGTTGTATTCACTATTTTTGAATGCAAATATCTATAATTTAAACACTTTACCTTACTTACAAAGTTCTGTCTAACTCAATAACACAATCATAAAATTAAATTTTTAACAGCCATTGATATTAAAGACAAAAATCACGAGGTCACCCTGAAATGCCCCAAGTAGTCTAAGGCTCTTATGTGAAAAACAAAACATATCTAATTAGGGGTAAAAAGAAAGTTGTATTTCAAAAGGTTATAAGACTAGCAAAATAAAATCAGACAAATGGAAAAGTATAGAGAACTATATTACTTCTAAGCGTTTTTGATGCTGCTTGGTTTCATATTCTTGGCATTTTGTACGACGAGACAGCTCCTGGAAACCAATCAAAGGAACTGGAATCAATTTCTCAGGGTCTGGATTGTCTAGCTTAGCTTGCTTCCACACAATGGGTTCTAGACCTAAATATATAAATGTTGTAATATTTGTAACGAATATATATATATATATATATGTAGAATTATTAAAATATTTAAAGAAAAGAAATTAATTAGATAAAAAAATCGTTTGGTCATAAAAGAAATTAATTTAAAAATATCATTTGGCTGAAAAAGAAATTAATTAAAAAATCATTTGGTATTAATTATTTTCTAAAGGTTATAAAAATAGTGTGGCAATGATATATTTGTCTTTTGCTAATGTTGCCTAGCAACAGAGGAGAATAAAGATGATTGGACATGGAATTCGACAGTTTTAAGTTATTATTACAGTTATTACTCACACATAAAAATGTTATTAGGATACTGAACTAATTTAGTTTTTGCACTGAACATCCGAAAGCATTGTATACAGTTTTGATAAATTATTAGAGAATTTTTAACAGAATTTTCTTTCTTAAGATGATGAAATTTTTCTTATTTGCTTTTGTTACATTATAAAACATGTTTGAAAGCATCTGAATTCAAGATCACACAAACTAAAACAAAAAAAATAGTGTGCATTTAAATTTATGTTTTACAAAAGGAAGATTAATTCTTTGATAAAATGATCACTATTTTTATATACTAAAAATAGATACAACAAATCAACCAAAAATTTTAAGCAATATAATATAATCAAAATCCATAACTCTATTATTACACAAAAATAAACCTGTAAGATACAAAAAACAAAATATTCTGCAATTATTATATATATTTTTATAAACAAGAGGGAGAGCAATAAACTGTCTATGAAGTTCAGAGGAGAGTTCAGTATTTCAAGAAACTTCTCATTGTCATTTGTCCGGGTATCAGCAGTTTATACTTAATTTAAAACAAATGTTTGACCCCACCAAGGCATCCTCCCCTGACTAAAGCCTGGATAGAAAAAGCAAACCATGTACGAGATTAATGTTGTGGTAGATTTATAAACTTCAAATCAAAAAAGATTCTCTTATGATTTTATCAAAAATACTTTATAAATATGTTAATGTAATTTCAAAAATAATTTATAAAAATAAATTAATTTAATTTCAAAAATAACTTATACAAGTTATTTTCCTACAAGTGGAAGAATTGTCAGCTATGTAATATGTTCTTATAAAGGGTCATTGTGACACGATTGATTATTATCAAAGTATTATTATTGACTAATTTAATTGCAACTGTCATATATCTGTGGCATTTGCTGTAATTCTGCTTTGCGGTTGGTCCAGCTGTACTCATTTTATATATATTTTCAAAAAGCCAGTAGTTATGAAATTTATGCATATCTAAAAAGTGAACACTTACAGAAATGCTTGAATTATAGTTCAAGATTTAAATTTCTTCCTTATTGATAAATAAAGGCTATAAGCAGATGGGTAGCATTTCATCAGTGATTTCCGTATACACTAGGGTAATGCCACTCTCCAAAATTTTCTCATAACATGACTGGTCAGACTAGATGACGAAAATCATGGCTAGAAAATTGGCTTTTCAATCGGCTTATAAGCAACCCAATAGTGACGGAAAACTGACAGCAGCAAAAATTCAATCCAATAGGGTGTGACTTTGACGGTGACGTTGTTCGCCTTCCATGATATAGAAATCCTGTCTGACTGGTCGTCTCAAGGCGTCATGCGATGAGAAACTTTTGGAGAGTGGCATTACCCTAGTGTTCACGGAAATCACTGACAAAATGATAACCATCTGCAATAGCCTTAATACGCTTCAATAATCTATTTTAATATTTTTATCTATTTTGATTACCAATTAATTTTAATCTCTAAAAATTTAGTTTTTTTAATGATAAATTTGCACAAAAAGGGAAGGGGACAAAATTATTATGTCTGCATTGCCATTTATACACTTGGTTTAAATGCACACAAAGTTGTTTTTTTCCCCTGTTCCCCCAAAAAAAGTTTTTACCCGATTCTCAGAAAAAATTGTACTTTTCTTGTATTAAAACATAATTTGCCACTAATAGAATGTAAATATTTCAAAGCTTGGAATTCAGAATGAAAAATACATTTTGAAAAAAAAATTTCAGTATAGAAGCTGAACAGTGATTTTCACGCATATGTGAGCTGAAATTATAGTCATCTGGTCTCAATATTGAATAAATAAAGGCAACTATATACCAGAAAATATTCATTTTTACACTTTTGTTGAATTTGTGTTCTAGGGCAAATTGTCAAAAAAATTCATAACATCACAGAACATACATTTCTATTCATAATCATAACAAAGATAACAAAAGCATGTTATGATTTTCACATAATAATACTACTAAAATAGATATATATTTTTGATAAATTTTCATATTTTGTATCTTCTCTATATACAGTTAAAAAGCAACTAAAATAGAAAAAAATAAAAATAAAAGAGAAACAAACTACACAGTTCCTCTTTAAAAACAAGTTTAAAGTTATAATAAATAACATCAATTATTTGATTAATTTTCCCTTCATGTTTTAAATTTTCTCTGGATAACATAAATTAAAATAAATGTCAATTTCTTACCTGCAGGAGGATTATCAAGGTAACTTTGAAGTTGCTCTTTGCTTGGTGCTATCTTGGGAACAACATTCACAACTCCTAAATTAACAATTTGGGGTTTAACTGTGGGTTGTTCTAAATAACCACATATTTCTGCAGGTGGAATTCTTCTAGTTAAACCAGTTTGCAATCTCTCCAACAAATAAAAGACAACTTCTGTTCTAAAATACATAAGAAATAGTGAGTTTTTCCAACCTTTGCTTGCATTATTTCAAACACAGTAGAAACATTTCATAATATACATGAAGGATTTTATAATGTTCAATAACTGAATATTAATGAAAAACAAAATAGCTATATAACTTAAAATTAGATTATAAAATAACAGTATCACATTATTTTCTACATAGTAATGCAAGCAATTTTTGGCCAACATGAATTCCAAAAAATATAAACTGAGGAGTCAAATTACCAATACCAACTTGGAATTGTGCCTTTAATTAAAAACTATCAATTAAAAAATATTCATAGAGTAACTTTCTCACAAAAAGCACAAAACCAATTATCATAATTTTTTTTGTTAATTTTTCTTATTCGTACTTTTCCATTATATGCACACACATTTTTACCAAATTGATGTACAGTAACATTTCAGCTCGTGATTTGCCACACTTGAGATGACGGTTAAAAAATTTGATTATAAAGTAACAGCATCGTATTATTTTCTGCAGAGTAATAAGAAGATAAATAGTATAAGGAAAGAAGAAGCCAAACTGACAAAGCAGCTCTGCAAGAAAATTCACCAAGACAAAAAAGGCGCTAAGTGGTGCATATATGATGGAAAAAAATAGCACCTTATTAAATGAAGATCTAAATATTGCTTAGCAACGGATTCGAAAACCCTCCGCGCTTTTGTACCGGGCAGAGTTATTTTCATCAAAATAGAGGGAAAGTGAAGAATGGAAGGGTGATGGTTACATTTTACTGAGCGTGATCTAACGAAGAACTCCGGAAATACGCTCATATGATTCATTGCCCGACACCCCTTTCCGGTGTAAAATCGTCCAAAAGTGGTAGTCTCGGAATTCGTTGCTGAACAGTAATAGTATTGCTTATTATGGTATATAATATTAAATTTTTCATATTTGTAAAAATATATTTATGTCTCTTAAATATATTTTTTTAATTGTTGTAAAAGACTGATTTGGTTCTTCTGTTAAAACATTTTGTCGACTCCTGAGCTAGTTCAATATGTTAACATCGAAAGAAAGACAAATTTATTAATGTCACTCCACAGGGCATTGGTAATTTATATTTATGAGGCAGTATGATGATAATAATTAAGAAAGTAAATTTTACACCAGAATAAAAATAAAATCCCACATGCATTTATAAAAGTAATAATAAATATAAAAGCTAATAATAATAAATACCGGTCTTCAGTCAATGCCTTTATGCCATCAATAGTTACTGAAATGGTAGGTTTGCTTCCAAAACATTTGTGAAGTGTATCAATAAGTTGCTGTTGTTGAGAGACAATTTCTTGATCTTTCTTGTTAAATACAATTCCAACAAGACAGTCTTCAGATTTAGCGGAAGGTAAACAACTGTAACCAACAGCCTAAAATTTAAAAATAGACATTATCCATTAAAATTATATGATATTTATGAAGTTAAATGCATCAACTAAAAAATGAGCAGTAGTGCAAAAGACAGGATGTTAAATTTTGTCCATCCTAACAATAATAAATGAGAAGAAATTTATGTCTATGCATGAGTTATGAAAGCTAATAAACTATGCTTAATTTTGGATCTATGCAACTTACAACTTCTTCTTGTTGATTACGGGACACCTTGCCCCTGGTCCCGGAGACGAGTCCATTGTCAGGATAGTGCTGAGGGCCCGTGAGATGTTCTCGTGCTATTTTTTCTTTATATAGATACATATATACACTTTCTCGTACATCGATGCTTCCATCCGGAGGGTCACCAAAATGTGCAAGACAGTTTAGATGACGTGGTTTCATGCTGCCGCAGACTTGGTCGGCTCTAAATTCTAACAGAAATTGACAAGCAGAAAAAAAGAGAAAAAAAACAGGACTAAACCTGTGGAACGAGGTTATTAACCTCCTGATAAATAGAATGAAGGAGACCTAAATTTTCCTCTCTGTTTAAAATTGTGGACAGATTATCTTTATCATAAATTAGTTTTTTTGCATACTTTTCCGTGAATGGGCAATTCACTACGTAGTGTAAAGTATCTCCCACAGCGCCACAAGGGCATTTGATGTTCAAGCTCCTCCCAAACCTTACAAAGTACGCTGGGAATCTACCGTGTCCACTCAAAAATTGTACAATAAAATGACTAAATTTTTTCGTATGAATGGAAACCGCCGGTATTAGTTTTTCTGTATGTCTGCCGTTTTTTGTTGTGGGCGAAGCCCAACGCTCTTGCCAAATCTGTATTTGCACATTGGAAATTGCATTTTTTAATTGTTTAAAGGATTTCTTTGGAATTTTTTCAATGTAAGGTTTCGTTGTAGCTTTTTTAGCATAACTATCAGCAGTTTCATTCCCCTGAATTCCAGTGTGAGCTGGAATCCAGTAGAGTGTAATGGATTTTTCTTTGCTCATTTCTAAGATGTCGTTTTTAATTGCAAGAATTTCTTGTTTACTTGTTTTAAAAGTGTTGAGTGCTTCAAGCACCGAAAGAGAATCTGTGTATAAGTTGATTTTATTCCATGGTCCAATGGTGTAAATGAATTCTAGGGCCATTTGTATTCCTGTGACCTCCGCCTGGTACACTGTGGCAAAATCTGACAACCTAATTGTTCTATTGAAAATCTCTGCGTTATAATAAAATACAACTATAGCTGCACCAACCTGATCGTTAATCTTTGATCCGTCTGTATAGATCTCAATCTCGTCCCCGGAAGGTTTGTGTTTATCGTAAGAAATTGAAATATTATCCGCTGGATGGATATTATGTGGATCTAGTCTGGTTTCGTAATCTTCCCATTTAAAAATTTTTGATCCGAACTTTATGTCGTTATTTATTGTCGTGAGTAAGAATTTGCCAAAAACTCCCTTTGCCTTAATGTCTAGCGGTACAATTCCCGCGATAACTTGTAAAGCTTCCGTAGAAATTGTACGGTATGCTTTGGTTATTTTTATAAGTGGTCTACGCTGTAGACTATTTAGGGAATCCCTGATCTTTTTTAGTTTTAATCTATTGCCCCATGCTCCTACTCCAAAAAGAAGGTAAGGCTCTATAGCTCCATAATATATCTTTCTGAAAAGACCCGAACGCTTAGAATAGAATTCATTAGCTACTGTTGATAGTTTGTAGGTTAATGAATCCGTTTTGTCTCTGAGTGCTTTAAAATGTTTGGTGAAAGTGAGACAGCAGTCCCAAGTCACACCGAGGTATTTTATGTTATTTACAACTTGTATTGTATGATTATTAATTGAAATAATGGGAGGGTTTCTGAGATTAAGTCTTCCCCCAAAAGTAATAGGCATTTGAATTGTTTTCTGCATATTAAAGGAAAGTTTATGCTCTACACCCCAGGCAAGTAATTTTTCGAGAATTGCGTTTCCCTTTCTTTCGATTTCCTCTTTATTCTTGCCTCTAATTACAACAATTATGTCGTCGGCATAGGCTTGGATGTGACTTCCCTGTGGTAGGGGTAAATCAAGGGCAGTGTCCATAACAAGGTTCCAAAAGAGAGGCCCGCTACACGAACCTTGCGGGACCCCTCTCTGGTTATCAAAATTCCATACTTCCTCATCCTGAAAGTAATGTATTGATCTATTTGTGAAATAGTTTCTCACCAAATTAAAAATATTCTGAGGGCAATTTGCCTGTGTAAGTTGAAATAAGATGCTTGTGCGCCAGACTGTGTCAAACGCACCTTGTACGTCTAAAGATAAAATTGTAGCTGGAACACGCTCTTTTAATGCTATGTTTATGGCCTGCCATAAGCGGAAGTTTGCAGTCTCGCAAGATCTGCCATTTCGAAAACCATGCTGTTGTTTATGTAATTTGTTATTTATATGGAGCGAGTGGGTTATCCTAAAGACTAAAAGCTTGTCTAAAATTTTTCCCAGTACCGATAATAAACAAATTGGACGATACGCATTAGGTAAAGATGGGTCTTTGCCAGGTTTGTTAAAAATTATAAGTTTTCCTTTCTTCCAAGTTTCTGGAAAAATTCCCAATTCCAGACATTTATTGTATGTGTAATGCAATATGTCTGGATTCATGTCATGAAGTTCCTTGATGATTTCTATAGAGATGCCATCAATCCCAGGCGCCTTCTTCTTTTTCATCGTTGAAATAGCATAAGTAATTTCTTGCTTCGTAAACTGTTTATCCAGGATCGTACTAGAGTAAGTATTTACTGTTTCACGTTTTTTCCGTTGTACATGAGTCTCCTGCGTTGAATCATCAGTGGGAAACAATGCCTGAACTATTGTTTGAATAGTTTCTTCTATAGTATTTGTGAATTGTCCATTGCTGGTTTTCACCGATTGAAGAACTGTTTGTTTTCTTATTTTGCCGGCGGCAATTTTGTACGGAAGATCGAATGCGTTATTTGCAACTAGTTGTTGGCAGAACAACTCAAAAGATGCTCGACACTTTTGTTTTATTAACCATTTGTAATGAGCTTCCTGTTTCTTGTAAACGATTCGTCGCATTGATCGTTCCTCTTCTCTTCGACATCTTTGATATCTGGACCTCAGTGCCCGTGTTTTCTTTCTGTTTACCTCAAGCTCAGAGTCCCACCAGGGAACTCTAAGATGTTTAATAACTTTCCTTGGGAAACTTTGACTAATTTGGTTGATGGTAATTGTTAACTCTTCAATCCATTTCTCCAATTTTTGTTTGCTATCTATAGTTTGTATTTCTTCTTGTAATTCAAGAAATTTTTGATGCACTGCTTTACAAATTTTTAAAATTTGCCTATGATTAAAAAATTTTCTAGGAGGATCCCGTGTTACATTAAAAGATTCGACATTAAAAACCAGATAATTATGATCACTAAAATTATTTTTTATAACTTGCCAGTTCATTTTCTTGTTAGCCAGGTTCGCTGAGGACATAGTAATGTCGATCCAACTTTTGCCATTTACCGTTTCGAATGTTGGTTCTGAATCTTTGTCATTCCAAATAATAAGATCATACTTGAGAATAAAAGATACCAGAGGAGCAGCCTGATCAGAAATGCGATGATTATGGATTTCAGGACCCCATAATTCGTGCCTCATATTGAAATCTCCCCCAATTAAAATGTGGCTAAAATTAATGTTTCTAAAAATATCTTCAAGTTTTAGAATTTCGCTATTTTTATTACTGGAATGTGGAATATATACAGAAACCACTGTGATAGTCTGAGTACCGTCTGAAATATCTGCAATCACAGTGTTTTGACTGACATAACGGGTAAGGATTGAAAGATTTTTATTTCGAATAATTATAATTGCCTTGCCATTGAGTGCAGCGACTATTCTCCAATTCAAAGGAAACCCTATGACTTTTCCTTTTTTGAGGTACGGTTCCTGTAAAAGAAACACATCTGGGCTTTTATTCGAAAAACAAAGGTTTGGCAACTCTTGGGTCGCCATACGTGAGCGACCCAAGTTTGCCTGCAAGAAACACAAGGAAAAAACAACCGGGGGCACACTACCCATAAATGGTATGTTTTGCAATAAATTCTATCTCACGGAGATACATGGGGCATAAGTTTGAATTCGACATATGGTCAGCTCTGACTTTAAGATTAGTACTTTTGTTGTACAGAACACAATTTCTGCAAATAGGATGCGGTTTTGTGCATCCTTTCGGATCATGGTTTGCAGTACACTTAGTACAAGTCGGTTTGGTTTCTCTACAATTTCTTTTTAAGTGACCAAATCGGTAACAGCCAAAGCACCTCAGTGGTTCAAGAAATTCTTTGAAACGAAAGGAGTTAAAACCGCAACGCAATCGTTTCTTATCTTTTATTTCCTGATAATTTTTTGGTTGCATTGCAAGAATCCAGTTCTGTAAACTGCCTCTCCCTTTTTTCTTGAAAACAACCTTTATTTCTTGGTCTGTTAGTTCATTACTCTCTTTTAATTGTAAGATAAAGTTATTCTCAGTGAGCTGCTGATCTCTGTCTTGTGGAGGTATGTCGTATTATAATGTGTGGTACTTGGGCTTTGGTATATACACTTGACATTTGTCCCTAAGTGTCAGATCGCTCATAATCGTTGTTTTAATTTTTCAAGCATTTGTGGGTTTGGTTCCTACAACAATACTTATTTCCCTTGTATTAAGCGACATGATAGAACTTCTACTTGTATATCTTTCAGTTTGATTTTTCCCTCAAGTGCTGTCTTCAGCATAGCTGAAGTTTTTATTTCCTCATTTGCCGGCTTTATGATTAAAGTAGGCAGAGTGGATTTAGACCTGGCATTATTGACAATTTTTGATTGTGCCAAATTAGTAGTTGTGTTCTCACTAGCGAGCTTGGAGGGTCCTGGCGGTGACACCTTTTTGCTAATGGCTCCTTTAAAGGAGATATTTGTCACTGGTTTGGGTGCATTCTTCTCTAACATTTTAGCATATGTTGCCTTAATTTCAATCTGTTTATTGACTTCCATGTTTCGTGGAATTTTACTCAATTCCTTTGTTTGCTTCACTTCTTTATTTACTCGTATAGGGCGGAGTCTGTTTTGCATAATCATAAGAAATTCAAGAATGTCCCGCTTCGCATGTCCTTTTATCTTATGTGTTCTCATAATAGCTTCAATTTCGTCTCTAAAGATGAGATCATCATAATCCCTTTCCGTGAGAGGCGTATAACTTTTACAGTCTGATAAGTGAGATGGCTGTCCTCTAATGTTTGAAAAAGGTACTGGTTGCTCTAGAGCTTGTCGTTTACTATCTACACTTGTGTCGTTTTGTTTTACAAAAGTCCCTGTACTATCAATGGACGTAGCTGGGGAATGTTTGTGTTTTCGTTTAATTGGAACCTTATTGACAGGAGGGTTTCCCTCTCTATAGAATTTTTCCAGATCAGCGGGTTTTGAAATTGCTACCACTCCCTCCGAGTCCATTATGCTACCATTAAAGTTACTTTCTGTATCATCATCTAAAGAACATGGCACTTCTCCTTTTTCATACATCATACCCAAGTTGTTAAAAACACTATTAATATCATTTTGGGTATTTTCCACATAAACTTCACATTGCGAATTTTGTACACAAGAAAACTCACTAGACATAATGTAATAAGTAGAAAAGAAAACAATTTAAAACAAAATCAATTGCAGCTATGTTTCTGGCAACAAAATTCAAAAATCTGGCAACTGTTTCTTGTTCCCGAGATTTATTACTAAATATAGAGCCTTCTCTAGTTAACTAATTAGTTATTATTCAAATTAGATGCAACCTTGTTGCCAGTAGAGAGGGCCATACCACAATGCAATATCAATGAAACAATTATAAATTAACAAATAGAAAAAAGATATAAGCTCAGAAAGAAACTGTTGGCAACGACTTGTACCACTAAATCAAAAAAAAATCAATAATTATCGAATTACGGACCCTAGTCCAAGAAATAAAGCGATCAATCAAATCACTATTTGAACCTCGAATGAAATCAGTGAACGCGTTCAAACGTCCGACATGCGCACGACACCAAAACAAAACAACATGGCGGAAGCCAAGTGGGTGTTGCACACTACTCAAGAGAAGAACATAACATAGAAACACAATCAATCAAAGAATCCAAAAAATAACCCCACCGCAGTGCACCGGCACACCCCCAAAGAAGAAAGCAACAAGAAATACCTGTAATATCCAAAATAAAGGGCGAAAAACGAACACAAATTGAAGAGCTATAAAAATCACAACCTCGTCCGCGGCAGCAAGAACGCGTTCCCTCTGCAACTTACAACTATCCACACTTACGACCACAAAAAATAAAATTCAAATCTTAAAATAAAGCGTAATTTCAATTTTATTTTTGTTCGCAGTACCTACAATAGAGTATATATTATGTATTTTTCACATGTACAATAGTTATATGCACGCAGATTGCATTTTTGTGTTTTATGTACAATTTTTATAGCACGCTTGAATGAAAATGGTGTTGAAAACTATAAATTTGATTTATGACCAGTTTGATTTGCAACCAATCAGTTGGAAAGAAACACCATCTTAAAACAAGGAGGCCCTGTGCAGGAGCATGATGCTAAAATTATACTCCTGCACAGGGAAGAACTATAGAGTAGAGTTAGTAAGTAACTATTAGAGTATAATTTTAGCATGATGCTAAAATTATACTCTAAAATACAAGTATTTTCCCTTCAGTAATGCGACTATAACTGTCTGAATAACTAATTTGTAATCCAAGGAAAAAGAAAAAAGTTTAACAACACATTATAAACAAGTAGTGTCCTTTTCACCTGAATATTAAAATAAAATGATAAAATATAATGCTAAAAAGAACAGTTTAACATAAGGGAAAAAGAAAAATAAATTAAAGACATTGGATTCAATAGATAAGTGCCAATGTCTAATCTTCCCTATAATGAGAAACGGGCTGTTGAACTCTGAAGCACAAAGGGAAACAGAAGCACCTCTTTCCTATACATCTCTGAATTTGTCATGTACACAAAGCAATTTCGAGCATCAACTTCTGCTATTACGAGATGCAGAATATATTAGCTCAAATCTATTTTTTGCCTTCATTTGAGATCTTGTGGAACAATAGTTTTCACAACCAAATTGCAATTAATTATTAAAGGACGTGATTAATAAATGGTTAATATCTTTAATAGCATAAGACGATTGAAATATCTTAAAACAAAAATCAGTAAATGAAAATGGCAAAAATATTTTGAAATCATTACAGCGTGCGCTGTAAGTCTACAGCCTCAATGGACAAACTACAACTGGTCTAATATAAATTCTTTTTATGTAAATGTGATGAATCAGTTATAACAGGGTGACAATTATTGAGCTATATGAAAAAAACCTTGATAAATTTGAACCGTTGGTGAGATTCAGTTAAATCTTGGCAGTTGAATGCAGGGCATGTTGGGATTTTTTTTAGCATGCACACTCTTATTGTTGTTCATTTTTCATTGAAAATGTCAAAATACAGCATTTCTGAGCATATACCGATCGTCAAGGCTTGCTATTCGAGCAATAACAGCCCGATTGTGGCTCAAACGAAGAGTATATGCTGAAGTCGACTGGTCCAAGTTTTATAACAATCAAAAATGTGATTGAAAAGTTCAAGAGAACTGGTAGTGTCGATGTGTCGACTATTCAACGATTTTTGCAGAATTTTGCTCTTCGTCTGGGCCACGTAATAGCCATTGATGGCAAGCATGTTGAACATGTCATAAACTAAATCCGAATAACTGTAGTTACTTTTAAAATTTGAATAAAAATTTTGAACTCGGTTAGTTTTTGAAAATTTTATTTTTTATTTCATATAGCTCAATAATTATCACCCTGTATTAATATTAACCAGATTTTTAAGCAGTTATTATCAATATTAACTGGATTTTTAAGCACTTAGTATTAATAATAACCAATGAATCACATTGACTGTAATATAAACAAGCAGTAATACCTTGAAACAACAGAAAGGATTTTCTGGTGTTAATTCCACAGGTGGAGCATTGGGATGATAATATCCTTTTCCTGTTCCCCAAGAAGCTTGAACTTGATTCCACTTGGCAATTATAGCATCTCTCTCATCTCCATAAAGCATTGGAAAAGTTAAAGACGTTACAAGACTTGTTACAGCATTATCGACAGCTGGATTTTGTTGCTGCATTCCACCTAAAAATATATTAACTTTTGAACAATGATTCTTTTATGGCTTAAGAACCAAAATTGTAATTTCATATAGTTCAAAAGAAAAAAAATTACATATTCCTAAAATAGAAATGTTAAGGAAAATCAAATTCTGAACTTGATTAAGAGCAATAATCAATTATAAGTGTCACAACTCTGCTTCAGGACTCTCCAGTGAGGGTAAGTGATGTAGTACCATACGATGTACAATATAATGTAATATTATATTATACAATATTACACATTGTGCATATTATACAACACTGTACAGTACCGAATCTGTGTGCTACTGGGCAGAGGCGTAACTGCAACTATTGCCACCCAGGGCAAACTTGCAGCCCTTTCTTTAGAAGTTACATAGGACACAAACCTCAAAATAAAAATAAATCAATTCAAGGGGAAAACATTTTAAAGGCACCGTAATTTATCGTTTGATGTTCTTGATATCTGGATATAGGTTGCGAAAATTGCACGTCCACCATCAGTCTTTTTTCACATATCAGCACTTTCCAACAACAGGCAAAAATACCAATTAATTGCATTACTAAATTTTTTTGTGCACAACAATGATTAACGAACACAATGAAGCTAGTGCTCCTGCCCTTTTTAGTTATAAAACTGTTTCCCTGCATGTCTGATTCTACCGCCCCTTTTGAAATGTCATCCAGGGCGGACTGTCTCCCTATAGCTACGCCACTGTTACTGGGAACTGGAAACTTCAACTTTCTGTGACTCTAGAACATGTCACAGAAGAAAGGTTTAAGTCATGGATTGATAAATGTGGAAATGATTCAAACCACCTTAAATAATGCTGTGCTTTTAATTCTCTAAATAGGTGTACTTTTTAGTATGATCAAATGTATTTATTATATATTTTCTTGAAATTGTCATTCTTCAAGTCTCCTGTATTTCTTTGAAGTGGATATTTTAACCTCCATAATATTAAACAATTTACTATTATTATTCCAGTATCTAATAAAAGGACAAAATGCATTGAACTTACAATTCTTATCAACTTATTTCTACAAACTCAACTTATGATACAAATGTACATAAATAGTCAATTTAAAATACAAAATTTGCAATGAAATGCGAAACCTACAAAAAGTGCAATTTTCAGTAGTTTAAAAAATAGATTGTAGAAAATAGATGAATTGATGCTTGCAGTTTACATAATGAGTGGTAATCTGCGGAAAAGTTTTGAAGTATATAATTCTGAACCAGCATAATAGTATTAAAGTTAACGCCTTGATGAAGAAGGCAAAATGTTTTCACAAACATCAGAGCAATCTTACTGATATTGCAAACCCCCAATTAGCAATAACAAGGAAAAATTAGTAGCCACTCAAGAACCCAAATGCTCATCTAACATTTTAAAAAAAAAATTAAAGATGTTAAATTGTATTTCAGAATATGTCGTTGAATCTTTGTAATCCAAATAGTTTTTTAACCATTTTGGAGATAGAATAAGGACCTGGCTTGGATGTTTGAAGGATTAAAATTCAAGTTGTTTGTATTTAAAATGAAAAAAAAAGTGAAGAATGGGTGTATTGACTACAAATTCAATGTCACTTTTAATATCGTTTTTCTTTTTTTTAAAAATTGGTTGAACTCTGGGTGAGAGTTACAACTATGCAAAGAACTTTACACAGTCAGCAATGTAAAGTACTAATCACTGCTATATAATTAACAAATGCAGTGGAATGACAATCACCAATAAGCAACACAATGCAGCATTTTATGTGTCAATAAAATAAAATGAAAGACTGAAAAAATCATAGTACTCATCATAAAGCAACTGTTATGCAATAAAGTGTTCAAAATTTATTGGTTTATAACAAATAATATTTTTACTAAAGCAAATTACTTGCTCACAGAATAACCAAATTTATATGTTACCAGATGCCCAAAGGAAATCATTTACTACAAATAAAGGATGCAGTAAAAAAAAAAAAAAAAAAAAACGAAACACATAGAACTTTTAAATTTATTTTCTTCAATTAGTAATCTAAAAATTCAGTCTTTTGGGATGTTTCCAAAGACTAAGTACTTTCAAGAATACAAAACAATGTCAGGGTTCATACACATTTCCTTAAAAGAAAATCAAGGACTATCAAGGACTTTTAAGGACTAAAAAAATCAAAAAATAAGGACCTCTAAATTGAATAAACTTAACGAATTGTTGCACGCATTTTTAAATAAAATGTCTCATTTTTGTAAATTCAACCTATTAGATGATAAAGTATAATATAAAACATAGAAGATACATTACAAATTTAACACAACAAAACTCCTAAAAATATGAGTTAATAAATTGACGGAAAAAAAACCCCATGAAAATGATAATCAAATTAAATATCTTTTAATTCCAAACTTTTTTCATTCAATTTTACATCCAAGGTATTTATTTTAATTTCTTTTTCAGAAATTGTTTTTCTTAGTTCATGTGATTGAATAAATAAATTTATATCCTTTGACTTTTCAGCCTCATTAGCTAAATCATTTGTTTGGTGTATGTCCATTTGGAGGAACATTTTATTTTGTTTTAAAAAATCTATTTCCTCCTCTAGAGCTTTTCGTTTCAGTTGTTTTGTTTCAGTCTTTTCTTTGGATCTTTCACTTTATAAATACTGCATGTATTTTGCTTTAGCTGAGGTGACAGCCGTTCTCATTTCTTTAGTAATTTTTAAGCCATAAATAGCCAGACAGCTTAATAAATTCATGATTTACACGGTGGGAAATATATGAAACATGTTTTAAATTTTCTATTTCCAGGGCTTTGTTCACCGAAAAACCTCATTGTCCATGTGACAGTATTAATACCATTCTGAAAATCTTCCAAACTTTTTCATAATGATTATTGCTAAAATAAGTTAGTAAAAAAGTATCAAGGGAATCACTCTTTGGATTGAAAGAAGTAAATTCAAATGAATTTGGCTTTACAATATTTAACAGAAAATCTGCATAGAGTAACAAAATTTCGTCGCAATCTTTCTCCAAAATACGTTTATTTTGCGATAACACAATCAATACCTTTTTCACTTTTTCCTGTGCTTTTTCGGGATATCCAGCCACTACTCGTGGATCAATACAAATCGCAGGTCTCACTAGTGCGTAATTCACAGGACATTTCTGCACGAAATGCTTTATCATTGTTATGATGTTTTTCTGACTATCCTGTCTGAGTGTGAAAATATCCTTGTCTGCTAATTCCTTATTTTTTATCTTTTCTTTTATTAGTTGCTCTGCAGCAAATCCTAAATACACTTAACTTTTATCATTATACAAGTTTGGGTCACTGAAGTTGAATTTGCATGAAGTCTCAGGTTTTTCAATTCTTTCATTCTCTGGTTTCAAAATTTTGAAATGTTGAATGCAATCATTAACCAGTTTTAAAAACATCACTGGCAAAAAATGGAAGTAAAGGTTTATCACTTTGATACTGTTCTAAAAATGGTAACAGCATTTTTGACAATCATTCCTACGGAACCATGGACCAATAAAGGCCATCTGTAACTCCTCCCTTATTTCCAAAGTGGATGCGATGGATATGGATTCGTAGAACGCAAGCAGTGTCGTCCCCCCACCCCCACTCCATTCCGCGAGAGCCACGTCGACCGAGATTAGAGCCGCCGAGAAGGAGGATTTAGGAAAAAGATAATCTGTGAAATTTTAAATTTTTTAATAATGGCAGAGTAAAAAGTAAGGACTTTCAAGGACTTTTTTAAAATGGGGCATAAAAATAAGGATTTGTAAGGACTTTTAAAAACTAAATGTAAAAGTAAGGACTTGTAAGGACGCGTATGAACCTCGAATGTTGATGAGTTGAGTCACAATAAGAGAAAGAAGCTTACAAACTAATAATAGGGAAAATATCTGTGGTTGAAAGTGTAAAAACTAGACTACAAGGTTTTATAAAGCTTTTTTTTTCATTCACAAGATAATGAATGGGATGAAAAAGAATATAACAGTATCTGAAATGTCAGTGACAACTGAAGTTGACAGCTCACAGAAACCTATGAGCAACCAAATTTGAGGCAAGACCATAATACATGTTTCTATATGTCTCAAAGTTATAGAAAAAGCTCCACAAACAAAATAATTTTTCTCATCAAATATATGGATAATGGATGTTCAAAACTAAATTCTGCTCAAATATATTAACCACTTTTAAAGACACCAAGATGCTATCCTGGACTATATAACTGAGTATAACTTTCTTGTAACTTACTGTACAACTTTCCCAATATTGTCAACTCAAGTTGTCACTGACAATAGAAATATTTATTATAAAGTAGCTTATGAAACTAAGCCTTTACCTGCCATGTTAGCAGCAGGTTGCTGCATCCCCATGCCTGTTGAAAATAGGCCTCCACCACCACCACCAAATGTACTTGTTGGTTGACCTACAATTTTTTATAAATAACATCATCAATTAATTAATTTTAATATCCTCAATTCAAAATCCAACACAGAAAACAATATAACATTCACATGTTATAAAAGTAATCAGAGTTAACTAAACAGCTGACTACCTGACTTGATGACTTAGTACTACAGTAAAATACATGAAATATTTTGGGCATATACACATAAATCAACCATTTGATTTTGAAATCAATCCACATTCTGTCTCTATATTGTTTAGCAACAGATTCGAAAATCCTCTGCGCTTTTGCGCATATGCCAGGCAGAGTTATTTTCATCAAAATAGAGGGAAAGTGAAAAATGGAAGGGTGATGTTTACATTTTACTGAGCATGATCTAACAAAAAACTCCGGAAATGAGCTTATATGACTCATTGCTTGACACCTCTTTCCGGAGTAAAATCATCCAAAAGTGGTAGTCTCGCAATCCATTGCTGAACAGTAGATAGATCTTTCATTCCAAAATATAAATATTTACAACAAGTCGCAACTTTAAAAAAAAAAATATTCAAAATGCAAGTCATCTTAATATAAATAAAAGTCATTGTGGGTATGTGGCTATGTTCCACATCTCCTCCTAAACCAATGGACTGTTTTCAACCAAATTTTGCATACTTATAATTCAAGACAAGGGGAAGACACTTACGAACTTTTCAAAGTCTAAAAGTTAATTAAACAGTTAATTAGAAATTAACCGAAACTGTTTTCCCACCATAACTTTGAACCAAATTGTCTGACAAAAAATATTTGTATACCATTTTAAAGTTCAAAATTTTACCTTTTCAATGATACCACTTGTATATCTATGACATGTTTCCTCCAATTTTTATTAATTTTTTAAAGTATAATAATTGTTAATTACGCGCAGGTGATTTTGAAATAACGCAAATTTACAGCTACTTCGTTGCTAGGCAATGGTTAGACCTTGAACTAATTTACCTTTTTTCTGAGATTTTTGCTTATTTTTATAAATATGTTTTATATAAGAAGAGAGTCAACCATCAACTTTTAAAAGACTCAAATCTAATTAAAATTTAATTGGAAATTAAGCAAGATTTTGGCATTTTCTGTGACATTTTTCGAAAATATGTATTATGTCACAAAAACTATTTTTAGACATAATAAAATTTTAAAAAATTAACTTTTCATGACACAACTTTCATTTCCGTTCAATTCGTTGCCCTCATTTTAATAATTTTTCAAAAATTAAATTGTATATAAAATTTACAATTTATAATACTTTTTTCTATTGGTGAAGAACAAGCATACATAAGAACTGTTGCTAGATCCCATTAGCAGAATGGATGAAGATGAATTTTATTATTTTTTTATTCATATTTATTCTAACGTTTTTTCTTAATGAAAAATTTACTATATAATTGTCCCAAAACATCAGTTAAAATCTTTCTTATATTGCAAGATTTATGAACAAAATTTGAAGTACCTACGCAATAAATTTTAATACCTTATGGAGAAAATTAGCTATCGGCGGTTTTTAAAAATCGTCCAATTGTACTGATATTCTCATTTTAATTTTTTAAAAAGGTTTCAGATGATAAAAGAATTTTGGGTAATGTAATTTTCTATGCAAAAGTAGTTTTTTACCTCAAAAATATTAGACATGAAAGTATTTTAATCCCGAGCAACGCTGGGCGTAACAGCTAGTTTATAATAAAAAAAAAATCAGAACCAAAATTAACAAGACAGAAAATGACAAAATCTAATCAACTGACAAATAAAATAAAGATTTTGATAAGGTGTTTTGCACAAATATTAAATTTAATATTTAAAATTAGAGAATCTCTTTATATGCATTGTGTTTTAAATATTGTAGGTAATTTTAATTTTATCATACATATAATATGAAATACCAACTTATAATATGTGTCAACTATGTTCACTTTACATTTTAATAGAGGTTTTTTTTTTATATATTATACATACTAAAACTTTCCAAACAGATTTAAAATATATATATAAAGGATAAATACTGTGGCATATCCAGAAATTTGACATTCATAACATTTTCATGAACTAACCATAAAATATAAATTAAAATATATGAATATTTTTAATTACTTAGACCAATTGTAATGCAGCAATATTAAAGTACCAGAAGTAATTCACAATGGCACCTGTAATTTTTAAGGTCTACTTTTTGTCAGTTTTTTAAGTGCCTTTGATTATTTTAAGACATAGGGGAAACAGGGGTACAATGGACTACTTTTGTAAATCTTGAATGTTTGCTCTCAAAGTACTGACTTTTTGTATTTGAAAATATGCATAAATGTTATCTACATATCCAGGTTTATATTACACTCCCTCTAAATCTATGATTATGCATACTTTTTTTAATATATATTTTAAAGCAACAACCTGGACCATTGTACCCCAAGGCTGAGTACAATGGTCCACAGCATGGGGTACTAAGGACCACCAGTAAATTTTTTAAAATATATTAATATAGTACATTTTTTAATAGCACAAAACATAGAATGCATCATATTTGTTTATTCATGGCTTCAGTGCATATATATAATGCGAGATTAATGAAATATAACTTGGTAAATTGCACACCAAAAGATTTTAGTGTCACTCTCTAATAATCTTTTTTTGTGTGTGAAAATATAGGTCCTGAAAGACTCATTTTCTTGAACATTTACTAGAGACAATGTAGGGGGGAAATGAACATGAATGAATTTTTCCACATAAATCTCAAAAGAACATAATCCTCATCTTTTTTTTCCCCTGTTAAACCAATAAAATGAACCACTGTCTTTTTTGTTATAAATTTGACTAAAATGTAATTGCCACCTTTTCTTCACAACCAAAATTATCATTATACTGTGAAATGATTCCCTCATCATTGTATTCTGTATCACTATAAACAGAACCTAAAGTTATCAATGAAAACTTAAGTTAAGCATATCCTTAGTATTAACAGAATTAGGCTAAATTAATATATTACTGATAAAATAGTAATTTAATACTTTACATCATCTGTGGAAATGTTCTTATGTGACAATACTATATTTCATTCAACACTTAATTTATGTATAATATCCACAGATACAAATTAATACATATATTAATTTTAAAAAAAATCCTACTATTTCATTTAATTTTAGCTTAATATAACTGTACTTTCTTAAAGTTTAAAAATGTAAAGAATGTTTATAAAATGAAAATAAGAAAAATCTCAAATAAATAAATAACTTAAAATCTTTAGTGTTTGATTTGAGTTAATTTTGAAATTTGTAAATATAATACATAGAATACATTTAAAATATGTAGATGACATGATTCAAAGGTTAATTTGCTTGCAAAAAATAAAACAACTTGCTAAGCCTTAAATAATATCTAACTTTATTTAAGGATTTTAAAAGTATTTGGAATACAGAACTGTTGGTCCATTGTGCCCCAGTTTTGGTGGTCCATTGTATCCCAAGTAGAACTTTGACAACAAATAGATAAAAAAAAAATAATAAAATTTCATATTCAATTATTTTAGCTGCATTAAATATAATAACATATCTTTTTATTTTGTAGAGCAATGTTTTCCAAACAAAATTATTTAATCCAGGAAAGAAAATATAATTGACTGAAAATATTTTCTTTTAGCTACTACAAATAACCAGTCAAGAATAACAAGGCTTAATTGTCAGTTAGGCACATGGTTTTAAATTCTTTTCAGCACTACAAGCTCGCCATTTATGTGCCAAAATAAGAAGCATTCAAAAACAGAAATAAAATAAAAAATAGGGGGTCCACTGTACCCCAGTCTCCACTACACTGTTAACAATATCTGTACACTAGCAGTATGCGCACAGTGTTGCCCGTGGAATCAGGACTTCAGCAAAATGAAAAAAAAAAAAAACGCCCACAATGACACGAAAAAATTACATTAATGATTTTCCCGCTTATTTTTCCCACAATAATGACATGTAGAAAATGTAGAATGTAGAAAAACAGTACAGAGTACGTTAATCCAAAACAATATAAAAAAATTGCAACGTGAAAATCATTATTATACAGTAATGGTGTACGCGCACGGCGTTGCCCGTGGAATCAGGACTTCAACAAAATGAAAAAAACCCGTCCACAATGACATGAAAAAGTTTTGAAAACAAAATAAAAGCAAAAGATACACATTATTGATTTTCCCGATTATTTTTCTTCGCGATAATAGGGGAAGGGAATAAATCACGACTGTTTTTTTCTGCCAGATGGCATAGCCAAGGCGAAAGCGAAACTGTGTGCTTCTTCAGTTCCGGCATTCGAGAAAAATTCTCTGATCCCATCAAGAAATAAATCAATCTAAAATCAAAGAAATAAAATATTTTAACCGTTCTTGTTTTAAATCAAAGAAAAATAATTGATTTACTACCAAAAAAATTTTGAAAATGATATCTTTATTAGAAAATCGGATGCAAAAGTTTTAAGAATTCCGGAAAATTTTATTTTTGAAAAGTGACTATTTTTAAAAATTTCTCAAAATTCAGTAAATTAAGTTAGAAATTCAAAACTAACTTCATTAGAACAGAAATCGTGTGCTCTTTCCGATGGTGTATCTATTTTTGTCGTACAATTATTCGAAACCATTCTATTGAGAAATAAGTGTGAAGAATCAACCAAAACAACACAAAACATTAAATAAAAAATTTTCTAGATTAAATTTTAAAATTTCGGCTTAGAGGTGCATTCAGTCACCATTACGACTACCTGTGTACCAAATTTCATAGCTGTAAGTGCGATAGATTCGTCTGGACATCGCAGACACACACACACAAACATTGCCTTTTATAAGTATAGATTCCAGTGATAATCTTCCTAAGCCTTAAAAAATACTATTTCATTTTCTTATAACTATAACCTAGCATATTCAATATCTGTTTCAGCAAATTTCATACATAATCCACAGTTAAAATATAGCTATTCATTAATCATACATTTGCTGGCAAAAATGTAATAAAGCATCAATTTCGTTCCTCTTTAATTAAAGTAACCATTTTCTAATTTTAGAATCTACAAAATATTATTAAAAGGTAACTTAAATGATGTCAACTAAAATTAGTTCAGTTAAAAGAAAAGCAACATACAAACTATTATCACATAACATGATATTTTAAAGCTTTTTGTTTAATTATTTTTACAAATAAGGAAATTTCAGAATTAATTAGTATAATATAACTTCATATACTAATAATATAATTTCATTTCATCCATGAATGCATAAAATATTTCAATAATCCTTTTCTATTTGTTTTATTTTCTGTGAAGTCCCCAAGAATTTTTTTTTCAGATATTATTAAATTACCTTCAAAGATGAAAATTTATATTAAAAAAATGTAGTTACTTATACAAGTTCAGAAATAGATAACATTTCACTAAACAGGTACAGTGTTCATACTCAATTAGTCTTTCAATAAAGATCAAAATTAATTAACATTTCAATGAATGTAATTTAACATATCTAATACTTTTTATTTACTTATTTTTAAGCAGACAATTTAAATGCTTTCAGCCTATCTTTATCTTCAAATACTGCTGAATCAAATGTAAACACCCAAATTCAGAAATACACTTCAATTGATGAAATTGCATTAAGCAACAAAAATGTTCAGTCACTTTTATTTTTCAAATCATACACTTTACTTGCAAGATGAGATTATTCCTTTCTCCAAACACATAAAAAGAGATTCCCCCCTCCCTTCCATCATAAGTTTAAACTGTTGACTGATAAGAAACCATTTCCAATCATATATCTGAAACATCTTGCCAAAAGATTCTAAAAGCAAGATTTCTTTAAATATATTGCACTTAGTTTTGGATAAAGATTCATTTTAGTTCTTTCAAATGAGAATGTACTGACTGCATGCATAACATGACCGTATGTCCCGTTTTTAGGTAGCCTGTACCATTGTCCCCAAGCACAGCTTCAGGAAGCTGAAATGTCCCGTTTTCAGAAAGAGAGCAATCCATGGTGACAATTTTAAAAACAGCGAGAAGAATAAAAAACAGTAATTTCTAGTAATGCAGCAAGGAAGGGGCATGTGATGTACATGTTGTACATATTCAAGTAGGTCAAAGCTAGTTGGCACTTATTTCAAACTACTTGACACCACAAAAATTATTGAATGAAACTATGGGAATTTTTTCAATTCAAAGTTGGTCATTGGAATTATTAAACATTTTCACACTTATCATTTGAATCATGCGAACTTTTGTATAATTATCGAACATATTTTGTCTCCCCCAGCATTTTTCTCTTATGTATTAGTTGTGGACAAGCAAAAAAAAAAAAAAAAACATTTGCAAACTGCAATTCTTACTGTAACATTAATTACCACAGTAAATTTTAAGAAATCCTGCCAAGAATTTCAACCTTTTTTAAAATCGATACCAAATATACTGAAGCAAAAATTTGTCCTTCAGAAAAATAAAAAAAATCACATAAATTATTTATTTTCATGTATTCATTCATATTCTATTCATCTCTATACATAAAAGACGAAAGTATGCATGTGTTTGTTCTTTGGTTCTTTATGCACGTCCACACCGTTCGACTTATGATGACCCAATTTGGCACAGTGATGGATTTGAATAAGAGAGACCTAACGCCGCAAAAATTATTTTAAAATTTGAATAATATTTTTATTTATTTAATTAAATAACGAAAATGAAGTTATTTTTAGTCATTTCTCACCAATAACTTCTGAAATACTTATGGTACGAAAATTATTTTTACATCACCTAAAAGAGCAAAAAATTATCTTTTTAATGATACCAATTTAATTGTTGTACAATTTTTTCTGTAACTGTAAATTAATGCTTCAAAATTCATTTTAAAGGCAATTTGTAACAATGTTTCTATTGATATAAAATCAAATTTATTGTTTCATCGAAGATCATTTCATCATCCTTTCTTCACATGTTTTTACCACTGTTTAAGAAAATATTGCTTTTTTTGGTCAAGGCAGTTCTTACTTCCAAAGTTATTTCGTAGCATGCAATTAACTTCCATTTTTATTTTGTAGCTTTTAAAATGCACCAAATATCCAATGACATATAATGTACAGTACAAGTATGTTTGTACATTGTAAAACTGTATTAGTTATTAAACTATATATTGTTTAAAATAAATGTTCTTTTTTGAATTTTCTCACATTTTCATTCAAACCATACTATTATAAGGTGATAAAAAGGCTATATTTGAAAGTTTTAATTCAACAAGAAAAGATTCAAAGAAGATTTACGTTTGTTGGGGAAAGTTAGTGACAATAATTTTAGGGCAAAAAAAAGAGGAGGCCAGTATGTGAAAAAATATGGATCCCGAGCACTGCCAGGTTTTCAGCTAGTTAATAAATAAAAACTGAAGAAATGCGCATTTCCTTGAATACATATCTAATTACCTAAAAATTAGCAGATTTGGTCGTTTTGAGAGAAAAAATAAATGGTCGCGTTATGCATGCACTGTACCAAATATAATAACAGAGAAATTATCAAACAGAAATCTTGCACAGATGGTTATGAAAATTTTGTAAAACAGAACATTATGAAAATTTAAATTTTATCATTTCCATAGTTAAACCAGCAATAATATTAAAGCAAATTGCAGTAAAACTTCACTTAACTGTCAGTTCCGTCATCGTCTAAAAGATGGATTTTTAGTAATACAAAGCATTTCTGTAAATTACTACTCTTATATTAAAGTTCACATGGCATTTTGTGAAATTAAATACAGTATAATGTGTTACTAACTTTTAAAGGATTTTATTTTCATATACATACCAAACCAGCAATGAAATCATGTTACTGGACATATGTATTAAGAGATTTCTGTTATCTATCATGCCCCTGGTCTGGACGGTGATGGTTAATTGAAGTTTTACTGTATTTATTTATCTGAGTTAAAAGAGGTATGAATTCAGAAATATGAAAATTCTGACCAAACGAAAATCCAGATGTTGTTGTAGGGGCCAGAGAAGTGCCAAATCCACCAAAACCAAATGACGATGTAGTAGTTGTAGGCCCAAGTGATTGGAATGAAAAAGGGGTTGAAGTAGTTGTAGGAGCACCAAATGAAAATCCAGTTGACGCTGTGGTGGTAGTAGGGCCAAATCCACCAAAAGTAAATCCAGATGTACTGGCTGGTGCACTAGTATTACCAAATCCAAAAGCTACACCCATGAATTAAAAAAATAATTAGAAAATAGCAAATATTACATCATATAACACAGGACTCAAACTAAAAAGTGTCAGCATAAATATAAATAAGCACATTAATTTTTTTTTATTTAATTCTGAAATTCCTGAAAGGAAAAACATATCTTGCTAGCAAGTGAATGCATAACATAAAGAAACATCACATTTTTCAAATCTATTTTTATAAATAAATATTCAGTAGGAAATAATATTCATAGACTATGCTCAGAATATATTAATAAAATTTAAACTTCAAATATCAAACAATAGTTTGGTTTTTTTAAAATATGAAAATATTCAAGAAAGGGAAATTACAACCAAAAAAATCTACCAACATTTTGTAAAAAATTCATTTATTTATTTATTGTAATAATTGTCACAATAGATAATTAAGTATGATCCACATTTAACATGTATAATAGATTAGTATCTTTTAACATATACAGGGTTCATACACATTTCCTTAAAAGAAAATCAAGGACTTTTAAGGACTAAAAAAAAGAAAAAGGACCTCTAAATTGAATAAACTTAACGAATTGGCGCACACATTTTTAAATAAAATGTCTCATTTTTGCAAATTCAACCTATTAGATGATAAATTATAATATGAAACATAGAAGATACATTACAAATTTAACACAACAAAACTCCTAAAAATATGAGTTAATAAATTGTTGGACAAAAAACCCATGAAACTGGTAAGGTAAATGCTCCAGTAGTGGGCCACTTAAGGGTATTTCCTCCATTATCATCTAAACTTTTGAGAAGTTTCGCTAATCTGTATTTTTTTATGGTTGTTCAAACTTTTGTCTAAAATAATAATCACCTCAAATATCAAAATAATTGTAATATAATTTTTAAAAAAATTAAAAACTTAGATCACTCCTATGCACCAGAAGTGGGCATAGCAAACTTTTGATGTACCAGTAGTGGGCATACCAAAAGTGGGCCACCCAGATTTGTCAATTGTGCCAAAGAAAAAAGAATAAAATCATTATATATAGTAATAATAACAATACATTAACATTATACACTATAAAAAATACAATAAAAATGGCTTGATATAGGTGAAATCTTTTATTTATAAATTCTAGTCACGAGATTTACATTTTTTCTCTAACAGCCAATTTTTTATTAAAGGTATATGCTAATTATTGATCTTTCATTTTAAGTTCTATTTGGGGCATTATGGATATTAAATCTTGATATTTTATGTTGAATAAATCTTTTTTTTTCTTTTATCATCTTCCCTCTACAGCCAGAAAAGAGCCCTTTTAAATGGTGATGGAATATTTTTCGACGGTCCAGCAATGCGATAGTTATTATTGTCTGCTTCGTTACAGAGCCCAACTAATTCTTGAATATCAGTCTTTTCCTTAACATTACTATAAAATATTTATTTTTTAAGTAATTGGTCAGAATGTTCCATTAGTGTATCAGAAGTGGGCCATGTGTCCCACTACTGTTTCTGATAAAAATAAAGCAAATCTAATTAAATAAAGAGACTTTACAAGTTATAACCTTCTTATTAAACATCACAAAACAGTCTATTTGAGAGAAAGCATGTGCTCCAGTACTGGCCTCCCTAGGCCCACTACTGGAGCATTTAGTAGAACATTGATCCAAAAGTGGGCCACCCTTCATTATCCATAAATTATCAATATTATTTAATTTAAAGATAATTTATAATGCATTCATTATACAATCAAATAATATCAATAACAATTCATTTTAAAAACAAATAGAATGTATGCTAAAAAATAGTTGAATGAAGAGTTCCCTCTTAAGGAAATCACTAAGAATAAGCTAAAAATGCTTCTCTCAGAGGCCAACTTCAGCAACAAACTTTCTAGTTCCTAACTGAACAGGAAATAAAGGCTGTGCCTTTGGTATTTAGTTGATAAGGGTTTCAGCCTACCAGAGGCAGATCTCTTATTTCACTGGAATGTTGGAATTTCTTGTTTTTCAACTTAAAAATTCAAGTGGCCCACTACTGGAGCACTTACCTTAATCAAATTAAATATCTTTTAATTCCAAACTTTTTTCATTCAATTTTACATCCAAGGTATTTATTTTAATTTCTTTTTCAGAAATTGTTTTTCTTAGTTCAAGCGGTTGAATAAATAAATTTATGTCCTTTGACTTTTCAGCCTCATTAGCTAAATCATTTGCTTTCTCATTTGTTTGGTGCATGTCTGTTTGGAGGAACATTTTCTTTTGTTTTAAAAAATCTATTTCCTCCTCTAGAGCTTTTCGTTTCAGTTGTTTTGTTTCAGTCTTTTCTTTGGATCTTTCACTTTATAAATACTGCATGTATTTTGCTTCAGCTGAGGTGACAGCCGTTCTCATTTCTTTAGTAATTTTTAAGCCATAAATAGCCAGACAGCTTAATAAATTCATGATTTACACGGTGGGAAATATATGAAACATGTTTTAAATTTTCTATTTCCAGGGCCTTGTTTACCGAAAAACCTCATTGTCCATGTGACAGTATTAATACCATTTTTATAATCTTCCAAACTTTTTCATAATGATTATTGCTAAAATAAGTTTGTAAAAAATTATCAAGGGAATCACTCTTTGGATTGAAAGAAGTAAATTCAAATGAATTTGGCTTTACAATATTTAACAGAAAATCAGCATAGAGTAACAAAATTTTGTTGCAATCTTTTCCCAAAATACGTTTATTTTGCGACAATACAATAAATACTTTTTCATTTTTTCCTGTGCTTTTTTGGGATATTCAGCCAATAGTCGTGGATCAATGCAAATCGCAGGTCTTACTAGTGTGTAATTCACAGGACATCTCGGCATGAAATGTTTTATCATTGTTATGATGTTTTTCCGACTATCCTGTCTGAGTGTGAAAACATCCTTGCCTGCTAATTCCTTATTTTTTATCGTTTCTTTTATTAGTTGCTCTGCAGCAAATCCTAAATACACTTAACTTTTATCATTATACAAGTTTGGGTTGCTGAAGTTGAATTTGCATAAAGCCTCAGGTTTCTCAATTCTTTCATTCTCTGGTTTCAAAATTTTGAAATGTTGAATGCAATCATTAACCAGTTTTAAAAACATCACCGGCAAAAAATGGAAGTAAAGGTTTATCACTTTGATACGGTTCTAAAAATGGTAACAGCACTTTTGACAATCATTCCTATGGAACCATGGACCAATAAAGGCCATCTGTAACTCCTCCCTTATTTCCAAAGTGTATGCGATGGATATGGATTCGTAGAACGCAAGCAGTGTCGTCCCCCCACCCCCACTCCATTCCGCGAGAGCCACGTCGACCGAGATTAGAGTCGCCGAGAAGGAGGAATTAGAAAAACGATAATCGGTGAAATTTTAAATTTTTTAATAATGGCAGAGTAAAAAGTAAGGACTTTCAAGGACTTCTTAAAAATGGGGCAAAAAAATAAGGATTTGTAAGGACTTTTAAGGACTAAATGTAAAAGTAAGGACTTTTAAGGATGCGAACCCTGATATAATCCAAAAATAAATCCAACCAGGTACAAATAACATTTTGAAATAAAATAAATTATAAAACAAACTTTAACTAAATTAAAAAGTTATGAATTATTTTAGAGCTTCTAAGAAATGAACTTCCACATACAATTCCATATTTTTGCATGTTTATATATATATACATATATATTAACAAAAGAAAACAAAACCATGTCAAAAATGAAAACCAAAACAATAAAAAAGGGGGAACAGATCGCCAACGTCCGGGATGCATCATCAGCGAGGGAAGTCCCGAACGGGCGTATATATCAATGAATATATATATATAAAACTACATTCACATGTTAAAAAAAAAGTCTTTAAACTTTTAAGTAGCAGCTTTGTTATGTGAATAATATAGTTTCATAATTTAACAGAAAAGTTCACACACAGTAATTTACATCAGGCTATATATGAAAACACAATCAATTTATAATGTCTACAATTATGATTTCTGACTTTACACTATTTCATTATCAGGAAAAAAAAAAACACGAATTTCATATTATTTAGTCTCCCAATTTCTCTCCCCAAACAAATTTTTAGTACAATTAAATATGTTGTTTTTCAAATTTTAAATATCAGAAAGGTCATTATGCTTCTACTTTTATAAATTTTTAAAACAAAAAATTCACATAAATTAGCCCTATTGTTTAAAAGGATTGGCACAAATTTAAATATTACATTGTAAACTGATTGATGATATGTTAAATTAATACTCTTTATATTTTAAAGCTGTATTGTGGTATTCCAAACAAACTTTTTAAAAATGGACTGTAATCTTATTTAAAAAAATTTAGCTTGTACCAGGTTCTCACTCAAAGAACCAAAGTTGCAGAGCACTGTGATACACATATTAAAAAATAATGGGAAAAAATTCTTAACTTCAAAAATATGAGCCTAAAATAAAAGTATTGCATTACCCTTCTATAACACAGAGGGAAAATGCAAGAAGGGATAAGTTAGATGTCACAACCCTTTTTTTGTAATAAGGAGAAGGATTGTTGATGTCCAACTTTTTGCAAACAGAAAACAGACATGGTCCCATTAGTCTCATCACTACACAGATTACATTATTCTAAGCAATTTAATCAAATTCCTTAAATTAATTCCCAATATTTTCTTAACTTTTTTTAGTATAAGTTTATCAAAACATTATAATTAAGAAAATTATAACATTATAGATTCATGCAACTTTAATTCCCACTTTATGAAGCATATGAAAATCACAAACTTTATTTCATATTTTATGAAGCATATGAAAATCACAAAATCATTTTGTAGAAGTTTATAAATAACATAAATTACCTGTAATGTTTCTCTAAAAACATAAAATTGTAATTTTTTTTTTAACTGTGTTTGTTTTAATAGTGCATATAATGTTAATAACCATTTCATTTTTTGATTTTGTAAATTGCTAATTTATTTCATTTCAACATAATTTCATAAATGTGTATCGTTATGGTGATTATGGGGCTGGGTGACATTTTTGGCGACCGAATACGACATCAAATGCTTGTTAGGAAATCTCAAAGTCTCGAGGCTCGGCAAAGCTTGGTTCTCGAGATACAGCAAATTTTCTAGAAAGTTCTGTGCTTCACCTGGCTAGAGCAGCTGTCCAATAAAAGGCAAACAGCTGCTCTGAAGTTCATTTTAGAGTTGTTATCCAAAGCAGTGAAGCCTAGTGAATTGTGCAATCTTTTGTATAGTTTGTGCAATTGATTGAGTTATATAAATGAATTTCTTCACACATTTGAATTTGTGACTATTGTGTGTCACTGTTGAATTTGTGCTCAGAAATTGGCTGTAAATTAAATTATTTAAATACAAGGAACCTGTGTCATCATTTGAGCCTCTTTTTCTAAGTGGATAATGGTATGTAAAGAAACAGTATTTTGTCTGTCACAGTTGGATGGATGAAAAGCATAATTTAATTGAACATAAACATTTATAATTTTAAAACAAATACATCAAATTATTAAATGCACTAAAATATATAAATAAATAGATACATACTGGAGGTAGTACCAAAAGCTGGTGCAGATGTTGTAGGATTACCAAATGAAGAGCCGAATGCCATTTTTAGTATTTCTTTGGATTAGCAACCAAGAAAACTAGGACAAGGAGAGAAATGCAGTAAGTAAATGAACTTGAAAAACAATTTACAGGAAAAAAAAATTACAAAGATTGCAAGACCATATAAAAAAGAAAAAAACTAATAAGGAATATAATCAATATAAACTATGCATTATAGTCTGAAATTAAATTTTATCACGAATTACAACCTACCAATTAACTGTTTGCTTTAAAACTTTATTTTATTAAAATTATACAGCTTTTGGAATCTCAGACTAAATTCATTAATCCAGAAACTTATAATAAAGGATCATTACACAGCTCTAAAGAACTGCTATTCCAAAAAAAGTATGTTAATTTTATTTGTAATGAAACTGCATTTGTCAACAATGCAGGCAACTTAAAGGTGAATTTTGAAAGAAATCACACAGAATGCATCAGTATTTGACATTACAAAATGAATTAACCTTCTATATTCACACATATTTATAAAAGAGCTTCTTTATTAAATCTTTACACACAAATTTGAAATAAATATATTTTTTTAACTATTCAACTAATTATTTGATTTGTTCATCATAGGCAAATTTCTTATATTCGATTTTTAAAAAATACAACACAAAACATATCTTATTGCATACACTAGCAATTGACACTTCCAGAAACATGAATATTATTTCAAAATAAAAGTAAATAAGATAAATCCAATTTTGTTATATAAGAAAGAGATTTTCCTAGAAAGTAATTTTGTAACTACAATAGGTGCTTTAGTAGGAAATAAAACAGAATTTTAAAATAATTATAGGTCAGTTTTCCCCTTTCCCTAACAGGAGGTACTGATAATATACCAAAAGACTTACCTATTGCCGTGCTTACGAGTTAGTACAGATGTTTTATCAAGAAAGCATTACAATTTCATTCTTTTCAAGAAGAATGGTAATGTCAACAACGTCTATTACAGAGTTTCACTCAATACAAAGTTTGTATGCACCTCCATATCTAATTTTGAATTGTCCTTTATAAAAATTAAAGTTAAATAATTTAATTTGACAGCCATTTGTGGAATGATTTGCCATTTTATATATTATGATGGAAAGCAATGGCAACAACTCTTTGACAGAATTTCACTCAATATAAAGTATCGTTACATCTAATTTTGAATTTTCATTTCTTAAGAATTTGAGTTAAATAATTTAATTTAAAATTAATTTATAGAGTGATTTACACTTGTTTAAATAAATATTGAAAACTTCTAATTTAAAACAGACATCGTATACCATTTCTTGGTGGCTTAATTTTATACAATAAAATTCAATTCACGGGTTCTCCATCATAGCTTTTTTAAGCTGGATATTTACAAGGAGGTTGTTCCAGGTCATCTGGAGTGTACTGCTGCACACCGTTCCAATTTTCAGCCCATCCATTTAGGTGGGTCATTCATAGAGGCTCCATGCAAACCACACAACAGTTCACTTGGATCCCCCTAGGGCTATTGTGCCTACCTCTCCTCCTGCTTCTCCGAGAGAACCTAGCTTTCCTTCCCCACGTCATATTTCAGTTTTATGGAAAATTGGACTAGATGAAAATCCAAACTTTTAAGCTACACTGTGCCAATTCCCTTTGGATTTTCGCATTGAAGGCAGGTTTTGGAGTGAAGCACTCTAAATGGCGTGGAATAGTGTTGCTGTAAATGTCCAGCTTAAAATCAGTCTGAAAAGGTATAATTTTGAGTAATTTAAAAACTCAGATTCACATCTATTGTGCTGAATTCATGGAATATTTTGACTGCAAGGAAATGTTCAAAGAGATAACTCAGGATGATTTTAGGGAGTCATTCCGCGTCAAGTGATCCAGAAAAAAAATAATTGGTTGCTTGGCCATTTTATAATCACATGATTTTTTGTTTGTGGATTCCTACATGATTAAAGAGTCCAGGAAACTAATTTTAAATTTCTATCTTGTTCTGAATTCTGGTGGTGAATTCCATTTTTGTTTTACAAAACATGCCCATTTTTGCATTTGTAGGGGTTTGTGTTAACTTATATTACTGAGAACAGCTGAACCCGAGATTGATGAAACAAAAACCAGTTTATTCAAGAAGAAACAGCCTTTATTATCTCCAGTACACATTTAAGGAAAATTGTATCCCAAATAACAAAAATCAGCCTCAAAGTTTGACTTGAAAAATGACAACTTTTTAGTTTTCGAAGGCCTATCATTCCCAAAAGGAACCTATTTTCCATATTACTTTCAGGAGGTTGTGTAGCTACCTTAATGTACTGTATTTACAAAAAAATTCAATCCTGAAATTTGCTTCCTTTAAGAGTTACTGGCTTTCAAAATCTGATTTTTTTTTTTTTTAAATCCAAATTTTGACACCTTATCATATTTGTTGGGACAAAGTTTAAAAATCTGAATTTTTTTTAGATAAATCTTCTATAGTGTATCATACTGCTATAAAAACTTCATGTTTGAGATTTATCTACAAGTCAAGTTAAAGGACCTTAAAAATCCCATAGAAAACATTTTTTTTGCAGAAAATGACAGAGCTTTGATTTGACTATGTATTATTTTTATCATTAATAAATTATAATATGATCTCGAGTAATACTTATAATTACATTTATACATGTTCAAATTAATACAAACTATCAAATTAATTCTTATAGCATTTATATTTCCAAATTAATGCACCATCTGATGCATTAATTTTACTACGTATTTATTCTGTTATATATTATATTATGTAATGTTTCTATTTATAAGATAACAATTTCTGAAAATGCAGTAGGCCTGTATTGTACAAGATGAGTCCCAGGGTCATCACTGGGTCAATCGGCACGTCACCATTCATCCATCTGCCTATTATTTGAAAAAAGATGGTCAAGTAAAAAGCCAATATTTTTGTGTCATTAGTGATACCTTGGAACACACTACAGCTACACTCCATTGCTTTCAGCAGCATCTGGAAAACCATATCAAAAGAAATCATCAACATATTAAAAAAGCTCATTTATTTTTCTGATGGAGCTTCTGGTCAGTATAAGAACAACAAAAAAATAATTCATTAATTTACGTCACCATCAAACAGATTTTAATTTGGATGCTGAGTGGCATTTCTTTGCTTTGTGTCATGGTAAAAGCACTTGTGATGGTGCAGGTGGTACCACAAAACGAAAGGTTACCGAAGCAAGTCTCCAGTGACCACACACTAACTAAATATTGAAACCAGTAGAAATATTGAATTTTGTCAAGAACAATTTAAAAGGAATCACCTTCACTTACATAAAAGATATAGAAATAATTCAACATCACAACAGTAAAATTCTTGCCCGATTTGAAAACTCTGTGTCAATTACTGGTACAATGACTTTTCATTATTTTGTTCCTGTATCACAGAGTAACCTGAAGTGCTTCATTACTTCATAAGCTATGGAATATGAAATTCATTCCACTACAAAAACTGTACAAATTACACTTCACATAAGAAATTCTATCACATGTGTATATAATGGTCAATGGTGGCTGGCAGAGGTGAATGACATTAATGCTATAAATAAAGATGTGCTTGTAACATCTTATCATCCCATCGGACCAAGGACAGTTTTTAAGAAGGAAAAAAAAAAGGAAGACCAGACACATGGTTGCCATGAATAATGTTTTAAGGAAACTAATTGCCTTAGAACTTACAACAACTACTGGAAGGATACATCACATCCCCCAAAACTAAATGAAGAAATATCAAAATTTCTTAATGAATACAAATCAAGGTTGAACAATAAAAATGATCCAAGTGTATAATATTTCAATACTTTTGTGATGTCTAAGTTGTAAATAATATATCAATACTTTTGTTTGAAGCGTTAAGTATTTTAACAATGATATCCATAGTAAAAACTGTGTTATAAAGAGGTGCAGTGGCGAATCCAGGGGAGGGGCTATCGGGCTGCAGTCCCCCCCCAGAGCTAAACCAAAATTCTTGATTTAATTTAAAATCACTACAACTATTTGTTCTTAATTTTCATTTAAAAAAATAGTAATAAAAGTCGATAAAATAGTAATAAAATCGTTACAACATTGCTTTCTGGATTGACAGGCTCGAAAATGTTCCTACTTTTCTAGTCTTTCCACTTGTACTTGTAGCGTTGGCGCGGTCGAAAACATTTTTTGGCTAGTTATTTCATAGCATTTTTTATTAAATTATCGAAAGTATTGTAGTGTCCTATATTATTCTTATTGTCAGGAGAGGAATGTCTGTAAAGTTAAAGTGTTTTTGTTTATATAAGCCATGCGATTTGATATTCGTCACTACGAAACAAAATTTTTATGACCTCAGCTCCCCCCAGACCCTAATCCTGGATTCGCTACTGAAAAGGTGAACAAAGAAGCCTCAATTATACTGTGGAACTGAAAGTGACCATGAAACATATCCAAATTATTCAAGTTTATTAAACATTTAAAGCATGCACAAGCTACTTCATGTAAAAAAGTAAGTAAATGTAATAAGCAATATTAGTTGATATCATTTCATAATTTATAAATGATAAGAATAATACACAGTCAAATTAATGATACAACATTTTCTGATAAAAATATGTTTTTATGGGATTTTTAAGGTCCTCTAACTTGACTTGTAGGCAAATCTCAAACACGAAACTTTTACATCAGTATAATACACTATAGAGGGTTTATCTGTAAAAATTTCAGATTTTTATACTTTGTCCCAACAAAGATATAAGGTATCAAAATTTAGATTTTTTTATTTTTTAATTTTCCGATTTTGAAAGCCCGTAACTCTTAAAGGAAACAAATCTCAAGGTTGAAATTTGATACACCCGGAATTTAGAGTGCACTAGTTTCTTGTCAATTTTCCTTGGCGCAATTTTCCTTGCCATTGCCAAATACTGTTTTGGATGTGCAGTGAGTTTTTTATAGGCCTACTGAGCATACAATACCTGCGGCATCTCAAAAGGAGAGATTGAGCATGCAATGCCACAGGCATTGCAAGTGTGCACTAGGCAAATTTTTTTAACTTTAAAAAACATCTTCGGCTTCGCTTTCAGCAACGCGGGAGCCTCATAGCTTCGCTTTTTCATTGAGAAATGAAACACACAGGAAAAACACTGCTGAACCGAAAGGAATTCAAAATGCTCAAAAATTAGAAAAGTATATTAAAAAATTCACATGCCTATTGCAGTACAACTTATGGGTCAGCTACCTCAAGTCGATGATATACAGAAAGGGAACCAATGTTTCCAGAAAAAAGATTCTGTGTTCGAAATTTTGAGCCATAATTAGCAACACAGAGGAGAATCAGAAAATTCAATGAATTAAAATCTTCAGAAGCGAACCGAATGGTTGTGAAAAAATTCATTTGGTTAATGATCAAAACATTCAAAATTCTAACCAAAGAATTCCAAACGAAGTATTATGCAAATTCATACGCTTAACTCTACCAATAAAATCAAATACAGCAGACCAATCAAAAGTACATGTGTCCAATCAAAATGAGGCAAAATTAATGGTAAGCACCAGACACCGTTAAAATATACAATGCACATTCTAAACAAATGTTTTGGCACTCTATCTCTTCACGGCAAACTGTTGGCCAGCTTAAGAGAAACGAAGTAAGTATGCACCCTAAGCTCTGGGTTAACCTGAATTTTTTTATAAATAGAGTACATTCAGGCAGCTACCCCCCACCCCCAAAGTAATCTGGAGAATAGATTCCTTTTAGGAATGATATGCCTTAGAAAATTGAAAATTTGACATTTTTAAAGTCAAACTTTTAGGTTGATTTTTGCTATTAGGGATGCAATTTTCCTTAAATGTGTACAAGAAATAATAAAGGCTGTTTCTTCCTGAATAAACTGGTTTTTGTTTCATCAACATTGGGTTCACAAGTTCCGAGTAATATAAGTTAACGCAAACCTCTACAAACGCAAAAATCAGCATGTTTTGCAAAAAAAAAAAAAAAAAAAAAAATGGGGGGCAAAAAATATAAAAAAAAAGAAAAAAATTAAAAATATGAATTCTTGGACTCGCTAATCATATAGGAATCAACAAAAAAAAATCATTTGATTATAAAATGTTCAAGCAACCAGCATTGGATCACTTGACATGGAATGACACTAGGCTTTTTTCCTAGACCTTGGAACAACTGGGTTATATGGTAAAAGTTGCTACAATATGTTGTAAATCTACAGTATTTTTTGAAAAACTTGCCTGGATTTAATTTCATATGGTCCAAAATAGGTTGAATTTGAAGTTCATGACTTTAAGCTGCCCATGCCAAGAACCATGTACTATTCTCATTCATTCACTCTTTTGTTACACTGGCAATTTCCAAAGTTTTTAATGGTATAGTTCCCTAACTGGACAACCTATACAACATTACTGGTTTTAATAATATCTTACAGAGTAGAAGCTCGTAGTTGAGAAGTAGTTTACTTCAGGCTTTATGTTCTAAAATGAGTTGCCAAGGGATTGATTTATGCGATAATCAAACAACAATTTTGCATGTAGAAATAACATTTAATGTTTGTACTCATCTGCAAATCAGGTATTGGTTTATGTGGAGTTTACAGTACCCACTTACTTCATTCCTCTTATGATCACCAACTCTTTGCCACGAAGAACGGCAACGAAAGACCATATGTTTTGGATGCGTCTAGATCTTTTTAATGAGTGACAAGTGAGCATGCGCACAAATTGATATTTTCATCAGTGTTTTGCTTATCAGGCTATATTGCAACACATTTCGATTGGATGTGATTGGTCAATAAATTCGAATTTGAATAAAACTTTGTTTGGATTTTTTCGGATTGAATATCGGTTCAGTACCGCGTATGTTATTCTGTGCATTTTGTTTCTCAATGAATAAGCAAAGCTACGAGTACTCTGCTATGCTGAAAGCCAAGCTGCTGATATTTTTAAGTTAAAAAATTTCCCGGTACACGCTTGAAATGCAGCAGGCATTGCGTGCGGAAATGCTAGTTTTCGGAATTTTTAAAAAAATCTAGATTCCTAACATTCAATGAAAAAGCAAAGCTACTAGTTACTTGCTATGCTGAAAGCAAAGCCACTGATGTTCTTTTAAGTTAAAAAAATTTGCCCGGTACACACTTGAAATGCAGCAGGCATTGAGTGCTCAATGTCTCGTTTTCAGGTGACGCATGCATAAGAGAGCAATATAAAGTGCACTGTACATCCAAAACAGTATTCGGCGAAGGCACATGAAATTGCGCCAAGAAAAATTGGCGAGAAACAGGTGGATACAGTAAACTCCCCATTTATCCAGGTATTATATATTTTCTAGAGATGAGGAAATATGAATACTTCAATGAATTTACTTCAATTCCTGAAACAAATGTAAGGAAAACTAATTACTCAATACAGTTTCATTTCCTTATCTACCAGATTTGGCGCCAAATTGCCAAAAAAAAAATTCAAATTTAGCAACAGCGCCATATTCTTAAAGTCAAGCCCCAATGGTCTTAAAACATCTTTAAAAATATCAAGTAAAGCCATTTTTTGATGGAATTCGGTTGAAATCTAGAAGTTGGTACACACTCTTAAAACGCAGCCAAATCGCCGACGCTACACGTTGACCGCTGAACTTCCTTGGCTCCAAGTTGCCAAAACTACATGCAGATAATAGCATCAACTTTGGCAATTTGGCGCCATTTTAAGAGTGTGTACCAACTTCTAGATTTCAACCAAACACCCATAATAACAAGTGCAACTACGAAATAGCAACATTTGATATCAAAATATCATGTAACAACTCAAACTAGGAGGAAATTCTGCTACCCAATAAATTAGCTCAATCAAATGAGGACTGTTTCAATTCTTTCTCTAAATTTAAGGTCCTGTTTGTCTAAATTTTAGGAAAACCCTTATTATTAAATTATTAGTACTAAGTCGGCAAGCATACCTAGTACCTATAAAAATTTTAAAAAAAACAGCTTTAGCTGTCTAACATGAAGAACAAATATGATGTTTCTACAAATATATTTAAAAAAAATTATGCATCAATAACGATTTTAAAAAGTAACAAACTGAAAAATAGAATAAGTATATTGTAAAAACTTTTTAAGATGTAAAAAAAGTATGCGGTACCAATTTATATGTTTTTCCTTTAAAAAAGCTCACATTCGCTTCCCGGTTTTCCAAATATGTAAACAGAAATACTAGATCACTTCACTTTAGATATCATAAAATTCTTCTTCTCTTTATCAACCAAGTAAACAAAACAGAAAACTCCCCATAATTTAGAAAATTTCAAACTTTCCTTTTAAAACAAACAGCCTTAAAATATTAACAATAATAAAATTTCTAGATTATAACCTGCACAAAAATATGAATTTTTTTCTATATCTGCTTGCTTGCTATTGTGTTAGCACTTTACTAGAGCGCAGAACTGTTCTTGTCTTAACTCTTAACTGTTAACCGCTGTGATCGACAATTATCAGCCCTTTTGTTCCGTCAGCAGCGGGAATTGCGACGACGTTTGTGATTCTAAATTTTTATTTTCAGATGTTTGAGGAATATTTGTATAATTGATAAGTTTCTTTTATTGTGAAATACTTATTTCTGTGTAGTTTACTTGGTATTTAAGTTTTTTACATTGTTTGTGTGCGTGTAAATTATTAATTGTAGGGTTAATTATTTTAACTCGTTGTCGCCATATTGTTTTGGAAGGGTGTGGATTTAGATATTTCTGCTAGGCCTAACTATTTTTAGAACTACTTTTCAAAGATTATTTCTGTTTTGCTGCAAATATTTAATACAACGTTAGTCAAATACCGTTGACTAACGCAAAAAATTAAATCTTATTTAATTAAGGTGTTCACAAGAATAAATTTGTCTTTTCGGTTTTTAGATCTCGTAATTTGTAACTCGGAAGATAAAGTGTGTTGCAAAATTAAAAAGAACCTCATTGTAGGTTATCATTCCCTTTTGCTGATCGATTTTTTTTTTTTTCCCTGAACAGTTGTTAAGAGCATAAAACGTGAAATGTTTCTTTTAGTGAAACAAAAAAACTTGTAAAACAAAACTGCTGTTTCTGTTACTTAAAGGTATGTCTGCTTAACAAATATTTCACTATCGAGTTTTTTGATAAGATCCATGTGAATAAATGCGAGAGTTTCAGATTCAATGTTTTAGAATAGGGAATTATTTGAATAATTTTTTTAACACCCAAACTATGAACAGTGAATTCATGAAGTTTTCATCACTATTTACAGTATTCAACATAAGTTTTTTTTTTTATTCTTAGTAAAATATTAAGTGTGTTGAATCATTTTTAATAGAATATAACCCATCTGGTAAGTACTATTATAAATTTTTTGTTCACTTTTGAATTGAGATATTTAGCTTGTGTTGTCTCATTAAATATTATAATGAAGATATTTTCTCATCTATGTAATATGTAGAGGGATGTTTAGAATTTGTCTCATAAGTTTTCATTAGATTTATTGTGTTTATGTCAAATTAGTAAAACTCTTTTCTGGTGATAAAGGAATGTTTCAGTTAAATTTTAAAAAATAATTTAAAGATTTTTTAAATATATTGCTTGTTTTTTATGTTTCTTTTGGAAATTCATTAATTTTTGTAGTATGCATCTATAGTGCTGAGACTTATATAATCATGTTGAGGATATTGCTCTTGAGTATTGTATGCCTGTTTCTACTTTTCTGATGAGGAAACCGTGCTGTCTTGTCTTAAATTCAAATGGCATGTCAGTGTATGGTTTCCTTTTGTCGGATTGGTGCTGTCTCTTGGAATGTAATTTTAGCCCTCTTAAAGAATGAAGTTTGTATGGTATGTATAATATTCACATATTTTGATGTTTAATATGTGCTTAGTGCAAGTTTCTTTTTAGTATTGTGAATTATATGGAGGAAGAATGTTACTTGTTTAGTTGTGCAAAATTAATTGTAAATTTTAAAAACTTTTTGTGTGCTATTTCCATTTAACAGATTAAGTTAAAAGTTGCATAACTCTGTCCTTGTTATAATTTTAGCCCTTTACCTCATAAAAGCTTAATTTGTCATAATTACTGTTAATTTATTTTGCATTGGTGGTCTACATGTCTGTAGCATGCTTTTTTCTTTACAATTCATTATTATTGGAACCTTTGTTGATTTGGGGTATGTTTTATCGGTGAAGTTTCCTTTTGGGGGGCATATTTTTAAATTGCTTGTTGTGTATTTTTTTCTCTCGTGGTGCAGTGTATCTCAAACTTTGAGGCGGAATGTATTAATGAGCTTCGAGTTGTTCATTACGAATGAACTGGAATCTTGTGTAAACAAGGATGAGATTCTTCCTCGGTTTTCCGTTTGTCTTTTAATCATTGCCTTGTTCATGATTTTTATTAAAGTTATTTTTCTATTTTGTGCACTTTTCCTCTGTTTTCATTTTTTGCGATCTCGTGCCTGTATATTTGGGATTTGTATTGGAATCTTTTGTGAATGTTTTTATCTCAAAATTCTGCTCTGATCATGAATAAAACAACTGGCTTATAGAGTTAGAGTTAAAAAGCTGAGTGAAGAATTGATTTTTATTCAATTTGGTACTATTTTTAATATGGGTCCTTTTATCTTTGTTTCTTGTTTAAAGAATTTGAAGTATGCTATTAATTGAATCGTTGATTGCAAATACACAAGTCATTTTTTTTTCTTTCAAATTTGTATGTTTTTATATTCTAAAGCACAGGTTTGCAACCTGTGGTATGTGTACTCCTGGGTGTGTGCAAAGGACTAGTTTAGGTCAAATTGGTAATCGAAATCAAAGTTGGTAATGGCGGAAACAAACAAAAAAAAAAAGAGAGAAAAAGGATTTAAAAAAAAGTTACAGAATTTTGTTTCCCAAAGTGAATACTTGTTATTTAATAATTATACCACTTTAATAGTTGATTATAACAAAGTATAATTTTTAGCTGTCCTTGTAAGTTAATGCAAAATTATTACAATCCTGGTTTTGTTTTGACGTTGAACTAATAATGTTGAAAAAATGGAATAAAATGTAAAGTCAAAAGTCCTGCAAATGTTATGAATTTGAGTCATTTGGCTCTTAAAGTTGTTTGTTCTAAAAGTTGTTGGCTCTAAAGTTTATTGATGAGACTTCTTTGGCATAAATGGATGTGTTGGAGGGATGTGGATATGACAGTAGAGGGTACGCAAAAGTAAAAAAGATTAATAGAGGGGGAAATAGTTGGGAACCCCTGTTCTAAAAGGATATTTGTATAATTAATGAAGAAAAGACAAGTTGTGTAAAGTCACATTATAGGTTTATAAAAATCTACCAAGTTCAGAAAAAAAATCATTAAGAAAAAAATTGATTAATTTTTAATCAAAGCTCCAAGCATTTTGATATTGACTTGTGTGGATTCTTCAGTCAATAATTCAGTTGTATTTCATTGTAGTTGCATCTGTTTGTTAAAAAGCACCGACTTACACGTTATACATATATTAAACTCTTGATATAATCAACTTTGGATGTTATACAGAATTTAATTGTTACTTTTTTGCCTTTCTGCTATGCATATATAGGGAGTTTTGTGAATTAAATTGTATGTAATTAAATATTTGACATTTTTCAGCACAGTTACAAGAAGTATGTTAAGAAATAATTCGTGTTTTTTCAAATTTTGAAAATGCAGGTAAAAACAAAATGTATTAGCAGAATGTTTTCTCATTTGATAGGGAATTTATGTTCTAGAACATTGTAGTTTGATTTTCATGTCTTTTCTGTAATTAAAATGGATTTAAATTTGACAAATCTGATATTTTATTGAGGTGTTAATGCTAGTTCTTGGAAATGTTTGTATAAAATAAGCTTAGAAGTATAATAAGATTATTAAATTGTTATAAAAGTAAGGTAAAACCAAAGTGTATGGTACATCTCTTGCCAAGCTGGCGTCAAATCATGAAAAACTCGCCAAACTTCCACCATAGGCTTACCACATTTAGCGATATTTCACCAAAAAAATTCCAAGTTTGGCACCGTACACTTTGGTTGGGCAAAAGTAATATAAAAATGTTTTTTAAAAAAAAAAATTTAGAATGAAAACAGCGAGCATGGCCTTGAAGATATTCACAGATATGGCAGTCAATGTGTTAAGAAATGCGAACTGCACAATTAATTTTTTCCCCTTTTGATAGTAATGGCAACTTTTTGTCAAATTGGAATGACATGCATGTTTATATACATGTAATAAACTTCTTGATATAATAAATTTAGAGTGTAATAGATGGAACTTAACAAATGTCTCTTTTTTTTCACCCTTCTAATAAGTAAATATAAGAAGTTTTATCATTACTTAAAAGGTTTGTACATTAAATATTTGACATTTTTCAGCACATTTGCAAGTGTTAGGTTAAAAAATAATGCATGGGCTTTTATTTATTATTTTGAGATGGGAATTTTGACTTAAAGATTGGATTGTGCAGTTTGACTAATCGAGTTCAATAAAGAGAGGTTGACCCAATTTCTTCATGGAAGTCCACATCAAGCAGCCAGAGAAATTAAAGTAAATAAATTTAAAAAGGCTCGTGAATTATTCATGACTTGTCTTATTTTAACTAATTTTCGTAATTAAATAGACTTTAATTTTTTGACATTTATGTGTTTTTTTTCTATTAATCTGTTAATTCAAGGTTGTACTGTGTTTATTTATATTAAATTAGGATATATTTTATCAAATTTTAGTATCGTTTAGTATACGAGTGTGCTATTAAGTGCATATTAAGCTAGTTACCCATTCTAGGCCTTGGTAGTGTTTTATCATTGTGGCCTGCAATTTCTTCGTTTAAATATTTTTGGCAGAAAATTTGCTAGTTATCGCTTCTCGGCCTTTTGGCTAAGATCAAAGTGTAGTATCTGTTCTTATCAGCTTAATATCTGATACGGTACCCATCGGGTGCCTTCGATATTAAACTAATTTTTGGAACATGTTCCAGCTTCGCAATTCATTGCATCTGGAGCACAGGTCCGATTGCTATTGCACTGCTTGCAATCTGGGCCTACCTAATCTAAGAGTAGAAAACACAGATTTATAGAAAATATCCATGAACAGACTCTTAAGCAAAGTTTGGGGCTGTGGTGGCAGTCTCGGCTTCTGGAGGGTCGAGGGTTAGGCAGTCTAGGCTAAAAGAGGGCTCGAGGGTTTGCAAAAAGAAAAGATCTTCTGTATGAAGGTCATCTGTGTGCAATCTGTCAAAAAAAGTATCTGAGCAGTTACTACTTGCCATCCATGAATGTTAAATAAGTCCTGTTTAAATAGATGTAAATATGTAATAGTGTTTGAATAAGGGGTCATCTTCATATTTATATTTGTACTATATTAAAATTTTCCAACAGCAACAATCATTATTTCTTTTAAATAATTCTGCGAATTGAGAACATTCTGAAAATGAAATTTCATGTATATTGATGCAAAACCACTGGAGATATGCGACATGAAAGGTTTAGGGGTCGTCTCAATATTTACAAATGCAGAAAATAGATAATTTTTTAACTTCCCTTTACATTTCATTATATGATTCAATAGTTACTCTGACCTTATTGGCATTTCTTATCCAGCGGGAGTGGTCTCCCCTAAGCTTTCTCGTATACTTCCCCAAAAAGGTGCTGTTTCCCCTCCCACTGCTGGATAAAAAAATATTCGAACCCCCTGCGTGGATAAAAAATATTCGAACCTACTGTAACCCAGAATCCAATGACTATCGGAGGGTTTTTCTTTCTAGATTATAGTAATTGTAAAATATTTAAGTGAAGAATCATATTCAAAGAGATGCATATTGATTCCACTCTTGCCGGCTCAAGGACAGTGACGTAATTCACTCCATAGCTTCTGTATGCACAGAGATTGCTACCAGTACGTATGTGCATGGAGTATCGGATTAGAAAAATTAATTATGCATTTTAAACTCCTTTTGAAACGAAATTTGGGCATAGATCTATGCAGGCATGAAAGACTTCCGCTTTTTTGAATGTCTTTCAGGCTGTTTCTGAGATCGATGCAAAACCGTCGAGAAATCGTGACCGAAAAATGTGGGGGGTGGAGTGGAAGCTACGTCTTAATCTGAAACGAACGGCCGTCACAAAGTAAACAGAGATGTATTCTCTGGGGTTTATGCGCCGTATCTATCATCTCAAGTGATTGGCACATAGCGTAATGGCGGAAAGCAGAACTTCTTCCGTATAGCCAAATGACGACCGCTCTACGAGTAGGCCACGCCTTGCTGTTGAAATCGCACGTCAGTGAGCTGCTATTGCCGATGTTGAATGCTAACGGTTGTTATGCAAAGAACTTCTACTATTACTATCATTTGTCTTGTGTTTGGCTGATCGCACGTGTGATGCTGTATGTTTAGTGTTACGTTCGTCAATTGTAAACATCAGCGTTTGTGAGTGTGACCGAGAACCAAAATGGAGATTAACTTAAACGATGAACATAAAGTTCGTTCCCTAGATGCGAACGAAAAAATTAAATTTAAATTCGAGTGGTTGAATAAATCGATGAAAATTAAACTGCTGGCGAAAGGTAACGATACGAACGTGGAAGAGTGCAGTAAAAGTTGGAGATTCGATCAAGAAGATCGAAATAAGTGGAACTGTAAATTGCCAGCTTTGCTCTGATACCATTTATAACCAAGCATTCTAAACTTGAGAGATTATTTCATATTTATGTCCTTAATTTAATGCTTTTTAAAGAAAGTATTGCAATTATTAAACAATCTTTAAGTTGCTGAACTCAAACATTATTCAAAATAAGTTAGTATACATGCATGAAGATTGTATGTTGGAATTTTTAACAACAGATCATAAACCTAAAATGATTAACATGCATGAGATGAAGAAATCATTTCCTATATTTTAAATACAGAATACAACAGCTGTTCTAGAATAGATGTTGAAGCAGCACCAAAAAAATTTCAGTATCTACAGAAATTTATTCAATGCACAATATTTCAAAATTCTCAAAACATAAATTTTTGTATAATATGTCAACAGGGTGGCCACCCGACCGGGAATAGTCAGGGAATTTCGGGAGACCGGGAAAAAACAGGGAAATTTATTCTAAACCTGGAATTTTTTTATTTTGATAGTTCTTATTGCAGGCGACAATTCGCTGATCTTTTTTTTTTTTTTTAATAGAATGAAACACCGTTGGCAACCAACGAAAATCAGTCATTTACTGACAGTCAAAAACGAATGTCATTCGTGTTCATGTAAGGCGAGGTGTTTACATTTAAATTTCCAAGGGACCGAAATTTCGGCTATTAGTCCAGTCAACGAAAGGTTTGAAAAAAAGAACATTAAATCGTATAGTTTTGAAAATTGGTACACATGTTCGTTAGGGGCTTCTGATAAACATACTAAAAGTCCCCGGTCCTGGGGGGAACTCACGGCGCCATCTTGGATTTCATCCCCCTTTTTTAGTTTCTCCAGAATATATCGAAATCTATTCAATTTTTAAATAACATGTAGTCAGCAAATTAAAGAGCGCAAAATTCCCTACCAACGCATGCTTTTATTTTTGTTTTAGCTTTAATAGTCTTCGAGATATTGGATTTCAAAATTTGCAACCATCTTGGATTTTATCCCCCCCCCTTTGCAGTTTTTCTTAAATATCACTGAAACTATTAAAACTAGAAAATAAATAAAAGCATGCATTGGTTGGGAATTTTACGATCATTAATTTGTTTATTTAATGTAATTTGAAAATCAAATAGTTTTTGAGATATTTAAAAAAAAAAACTATAAAAAGGGGAATAAAATCCAAGATGACGGCAAATTTTTAAATCCATTATCTCGGTAACTATTAAGGCTAAAGCAAAAATAAAAGCATGAGTTTGTAGGGAATTTCACACTCTTTAATTTGCTCATTACATGTAATTTGAAAATTGAATAGATTTTGAGATATTCAAGAGAAACTAAAAAAGGAGATGAAATCAAAGATGACGGCAACTTTTGAGACCCATTATCTGGGAAACAATTAAAGCTGGAAGAAAAATAAAAGTATAGTTTGTAGGGAATTTTATGCTCTTTAATTTGTGTAATCAATTGTAATTTGAAAACTGAATATTTTTCGAGATATTCAGGAAAAACTAAAAAGGAGGGATGAAATCCAAGATGGCGCCGCGAACTCACCCTCCAGGAACGGGGACTTTTAGTATGTTCATAATAAGCCCCTCATGAACATGTGTGTCAATTTTCAAAACTATATGAGATAATGTTTTTTAACCCCCATTTTGGACCTTCATTGACCGGTCTATATGAACAGAATCCCATTCCTTTTGGTAGTTAAATTAGATGATGTTACTGTGAAAGACCGAAATTTGGAGAATGTCGACTTTCACCGGTGAAAGTTGACATTCTCCAATTTTGGCCTTTCACAGTAACAATGATACTTCTTGAGATGAAAAACTAGTATAATCACATGTGGCTATATGTCCTAGAGATTCAGATAGAGATCGTAAATTTCTCTTTATCTATCTACAAGTTAGCATGCATACTACTGCCTGCATTTATGATGATTTAATATCACATAGGAGTTATACCAGAATTAGTTTGTTTTTCCATTTCTGGAGATCTTTTCATTGAATTATGAAGTATTTGAAATTAGTGCTAATATTTTCTTTCAGCATTTATTTTTGTTTGTTTATTTTGTGTATATTTTTTTTCTCTGAGTGTTGGGAAACATTATGAATGCTGATCATTTTGATAAATTATGGGATCTTCAAAGTATGGGACAGCCGTTACCCATACATATGAAAGAACAATTTTTTTAGTATTATGTATACATGTTCGTTTTTTTTTTTTTTTTTTTTTTCTTTTTTTTTTCTTCTTCTTTACGCACGCCCAGATCTTTGACATATGAGATCAAATTTAGCAAAGTGATGGATTAGCACAATAGGGGAGCTGATGCCACAGTACTTTTTTTTAAAAACATTCAAATTTGATTTTTATTTATTTAATTTTAAATGGTAAATTCAGGTTCCCCCCATTTTCGCCAATTTTATCTTTCTCTCTTTTTTTGTCTTTGATGTTTTATTTTATTTATTTCTCTTTATGTATTGTCCATTTTGATCTGTATTGAACGAAGTTGGTTGGAATAAAAAGTTGCTTTTTTTCCTTTGCAATCTATTTGATTCCATTCGTGTGACAGAATATTGTGCTTCTGTGTTTTAATTTAGAAACATCAGTAAAAAATAATTTTCTTACATTTTTTCTCTGCTTTTTTATGTTTTATTTTCCAACGTATATTTTTATTGAGATTTTGATCGCCCTAAAGATTTTTTAAGTTTATATTTTTAATCAGAAAAACCTGGAAAATTCGGTACAGTAGAATTGTTCATTGTACAGATATATTAGTTATTTTGTGGTTTATTGTTTAAAAGTTGTAAATAAATGTTCTTTTTTCAAACATTTTGCTTTTTTATTCAAACCATACTGACTTGAATGAATACTTAGTATGGCCAATGTGCAGGTGATTTTTTTCTATGGTTGATGGGCTACCTCCGAAAAAAGTCAGGGAAATTTTTTATAAAACCTGGAAATGTCAGGGAAATTGAAACAGCAAAAATGATGGCCACCCTGGTCAAGTTGTTTTGATTATTTTCAGAGTTCAACAAATAGAGAACAATTTTAACTGTAGTGTTAATGTACAGTGAAACCTCTCTGAGCGGCCACCCGTCCGTTCCGAGAAAAATTGGCCACTCTGAAGGGTTTTCGTTACTATTACAAGATAATTGCTATAATACATAATATAAACAAGTCTGACACATATTTCTTATTTAAAATGAAGTTTGAGACTTATCTAAAGAGAAAATAGTACTTTATTTAATAATTTTTTACATTTTTTTGAAAAAAGGATACAATTTGATTTTTTGCCCTTCTCGAAAAAAAACTCCATTTTTTCAAGATCGTTTTTCAGTTTAAAAAGTAAATCTCTAGCCGATGCGTTTGTTAAATGGGATGGGCGAACCCACCTGGCGGCCGTTCAGAGGGGTTATTTTAACATTAGGTCTATGGGCCGAAAAATTGGCCGTTCGAAGAGGTTTCACTGTACTTGTTTCTAATTTATTGAAATATTAATTTCTGTGAAAATTAAATTGTATATCTTTGTGAGGCAAAATCATTTGTATTTTAAATTGTAATCTAATGACTTGTTGCAAGCATAATAGGCCACTAGCTGCATGGCCCGGCGTTGCACGGGCAATCTTGAATAATGGGATATTCCCGGGCGGAGAGAAGTGAGATCACGTGAGGCCTTGGGATCCATATTTTTTCATATGCCCGGCTCCGTTTTTTTTCAACAAATATTGTCACTTACTTTCCCCAAGAAATGTAAATATTCTTTCAAATCTAGTCTTTTTATTGCTAATTTTCATATGCCCGCCTCCGATTTATTTTTTTACACATATTGTCGCTAACGTAAACGTTACATTCCCCCCAAAACTTAAAAAATCCTTTGAATCCTATATTGTTTAATTAAAATTTTTAAATCCAACCTTTTAATTAGCTTATAGTTAATAACCCAGCATTTCTCGGAATTCACATTTTTTCATATGCCCGCCTCTGTTTTTCCCCTACAAATATTGTCACTAAGCTTCCCCAACAAACGTAAATCTGTTTTGAATCCTCTCTTGTTGGATTAAAACTTTCAGTTCAAGCCTTTTTACTACCTTAAAGTAGTTTGGTTTGAATGAAAATGCGAGAATTCTTTTGCTTATAAATTAAAACAGATTAGCATGATATTTGTTTTGCAAAAGAAAAAATAAAACGAATAATAATGAGAAAAAAAACGGATAAAAATGAATAAATATTTTCCCCCAACACACGTAATGTTGCAAAACACCGTATGACAAAAAAAAAAAATGCAGGAAAACGATTTTTTTTTCAGTTGTTAATAAATTCAAACACAGAAGATCGCTCAAAAGGAAATACCAACTTCCGTTAAATAAATAAAAAAAATGCAGCACCGGATGCGAAAACTAATAATAGGGGAAAAAAAGAATCCGCTGTGAATGAATTCACCAGTCTGCCAATAGATGGCAGCACGTCAATTCATTCATTTTGACGTTTTTAATTAATATCTTTTTAAATAATTGTAATTTCGGATTTTAAATGGCCGAAATGGATTCCTTGGATTATTCCCCATCTTTTGGTACTTTCTGCGTGCTTCTCCGTTCAGCGGTTCGTGAGGAGATAGCCGGACATACATACATATATACATACATACATACATACGTTTGTTTACCTTCGAATTTTAATAGGATAGATGTTTATAATAGGCCATGTTTACTAAGGTAATTTTAGAGATATGCAAAATGATCTGTATTATACAAAAATCTATAAACCACACAACCTCTGGTTCCAAGTTATGCGTTACAAAGAACTTCTACTGTATATGATAATATATATTCTTAGGCATTTTTGTCATTTTTTTTCCACCCTTAAATAAACTGCTTCATTTTTAAAAAGTATGCAATTTTGTTATACTATCTGTTGTTGTTCAACTTTGAGAAAATAGAAGGAACTTGGAACCTCTTGTATGGTATTTAAAAATCAAAATTCTGCTCAAATGGAGAAAAAATAGTAAGTAAAATTTTATATATACTACTTTTAATTGGTTTTTCTATATGTATTTTAAGTAGTAACATCGTGTGCGTTTGTATATATATCGATTTTGTGGTGAATTTTGTATTCGCGTAGAGTTCAGCTTTTTTGAACAGCTTGCACTTGCATGCCTGTCTATAATTAATATTAGCAACTGTCATACCAATTTTTATTTAAGCCAGAGGGTTTATAAGATATAATTTTTACAAGTATGCGATTATACAGTCCGACAGACCATCAGCCCTTCAACAGATTTGGTCCAAAATTTATATGTACCTACATTCCTGATGATAACTGTGTACCAAATTTTATCCATCTGGCTATTTAAGTTATGGTGTTCACATGACCGTGGACAGACAGACCTACTTCCTGTGGACGGATTTTGACCCAAATTTGATAGAAACCTGCAAATAATGTGTAAAGATCACATAGCAATTTTCATCCCCGTAGCTCTTATGTTCACCGACAGACATAATTCCAAAATTGTGTTTTTCAGACTCGGGGAGTTATAAAATGTGGAGATTCGTCAAAATCTCGAGTTCGAATTTTTTAACGATTACAATACTTTCTCTTTGTATACTTCGCATATGAGAAAATAAAAAGATGTGCACCAAACAGTTTAAACAAAATATAGATGTAGGGAGGTTCGAATGATTGACCCCAGCCTAAAATCACTTGCTGTCAGAAGTGGGAACAAGAAAACACTCCAGTTTCAATGGTGAATTAAATATTAAAAAGCTAAAAAAAACTTTAAATTAAATTTGTAGTTAAATATGGTTAAAATGCCTGTAGTAAATGTAAAACATGATTTAGCACAAACTGATAGATCAAAACGGCACCTACTCAAGCTGAAGTCTAGGTGAGTGAGTACATGACCCCTTTCCTCCTGCTTTAAAAGCAGCCGTTGAGCAGTTCTGCAGTTGGCATTACCATGTTGATTAGGTCAGTACATAAAGTTGCCATACGACTCCCCCCCCCCCTCTAGTCTTGCAAAGGGAGACTAGAGGGGAGAGATGTGGCGAGCTGCTTTAGCCTTATCACGATATAGGGTGCGTGCCCAAGAAAATGTATTGTATCATTGCCAGATTCACACCTAGACTTGCTTATTTGGATACCGTAATTCCTAAATCGGCCAAGTGCCTTTTATGCTCGACTTGATTTTCGCTGGTAATCAAAATATCGTCTTGATAAGGGAATCAATAATTGAGTCCCCATAAAACCTCATTAATAAGCCTCTGAAAAGTCTGCACATCTGAACACAAACCAAAATTCAAAGTCTGAGCAGTGTAATAACCATAGTTTTCGGGATATCTGGAGAGTACAGGTATCTGATAAGCATGTCCGAAATCTATATTTAAAAACATCCTTTCCACCTTAGCATATACGTATAATCTTGAATGTGCGGAATAGGCTACCAGTTTTCAGGTATGGTAATGATTCAAGGTTCTATAATCTCCTGCAAGTCACCAATCAGATTCTTACTTTGGGACCATATGTAAGGGGCTAGCCCAATTACTTTTAGCTGGTCTATAAATTCCCCTTTCTAATATATTCAAATTCCTGCTTAGCAATTTTAAGTTGGTCTGGCTGGCTTTAACCAATTAGCTCTTGTGCTAACAGGAGGTCCAGTAGTAGTAATGGAATGCACAGTATTGTACTTGATTTTATTCTTATGAGAAGAATTCAACTTGGTAATTTCTTTAAACTTTTCACTAAACCTCCAAATACTTCGAATTACCAACATTGGTCTTCACTACTGGGATATCATTTACAGTGGATTTACCCCATGTAGTAAAATTAGTTAAAGGGTCAATCAGTTTCCTCGAATCTACCAATAAACAAAGTGCTGTAGAAAATCACTCCAATGATAGGCTTTGTAACATCTGCAACAATAAAAAGCCATTTTAAAGTGTCTTAAACTAGGGTTGTAACAAATAATCCGGCCAAATATCATGCTGAATAACCGATATTCAGTAGCCGAATACCAAATTTTTAAAAACATTTCACTTTTGATTGTATGTGAAATATTTTTCAAATTGTAAATGAAAAAAATTAGATTAAATAAAAATTGATTTTTTTTATTTGTATATTTTAAAATGTTAATGCTTTTATATACATTTGTAATATTTTAAAAACCTTAATTCCAATAGTGAGAAACTCGTCTCTTTGGGATTTCTTCAAAGAAATATAAAAGCCATCATTGCAGAACATGACAATGACAAACACAGAAGAAAATTGAATGGATGAATTAAAATTACTAGAAGTAAATTTCATTTTAGTAAAGAACTTCTAATAGGTGGGATGGAATGTTCACTTAAGTTATGAAAAAAATTTCCAAGGTTCGCAAATTTAGCAAGAAAATGTGTTTTAGCACCTGCAAGCATGATATAGTGATCATTTATTTTCTGAAGCTGGTAATATATATGAAACCATATGGAACAGACTTCTATAAATGACATTGAACATTATTAAATACACTTTTGTACTATGCAACTTAAATTGGATAAATAGATTTTTTTATAATAAAAGTACCAGTATGTAATTTTGCAATATTCTTTATTAAATATATTTGAAACAAAATTTAAAAATAAACCCCATTTTATCCTGGATTTATTTTGCTGAAAGTCTGTAGTATTCGGCCAGATTTAATACTCAGGGAAGGGCCGAATAGCCCTAATATTGAATATTCGTTGCATTCCTTGTTGGTATTATATGTCTATGAAACCAAAGGAAACAGGCTTCCTCCTGAAAATGCTGAAAAATTATTGTAAATTAATGTAGAATTATTGTATTGCATCATAATTTCAGGCTTTGTAATGATAAATTTATGTAACTTTGTTAAATTATACCCATGCACTAAGCAACTGATATGTAATTCTGAAATATTCTTTGTTTAATGTATATAAAAGCACATTTTAAAAAATTATCGTGAATATATTCGGCCGAATATCTGCTTGGTATTCGGCAAAAGGGCAGAATACCAAATAGTTGCTGAATATTCGTTGCATCCCTATCTTAAACCCAAATCTAGTGTCAAATGTTGCAATTCTAGTGTCATTAGCTGCTTATAAAGCAAAATCCCTTTTCCTACTCTCTTGAGTCAGAAACAACTTGTAATAACTGGAAACATCACTACATCTGTTGATTAAAAAAATCTGCAGGAGTGTTTACATAAAATCTGTGACTTCCACCTTTCAAAACAAAAGTTGCATCTGTTATAAATATATATCTTATATACATTATAAATGCTTGAGTCATGATTGCTTAATATAAACTATATATTGTTCAGTAGCGAAAGAAAGTTTGTGGTTGTGTTAATGGTCTGTCATGTTATCTTCTGTTAAATGGTCTTGATTTTATTTTACTAGTAGTTAGAAGGAATTTTCTTAACTTTATAATAAATTTATTTTCTATGTCAATATTTCATTTATAAAAATATATAATTATAGGGATGTTGCTGAATTCTTTGTTTGGGTTTGGAAGACCCCAAATTCAGAAGACCTACTGACCTATTGTTATCTGTTATTTTCTTATTTTATGTGCTGATTATTATTCTTTCTATTTCTGCTTTTAATTCTAAATTTGACTTTCTGATATTGCAAAATATGGATGCATGGTTTCATTTGCAATTTTATTTTGACCTATCATTTTTTTTAAAGTGTGATTTAATCTTCACTAACTGCATCTTTATTTTGACTTATATTATTTTACTATAAAAATTCTTGTTATTTAAATTTTCAATTAATATTTGTTATTTACTTTTTTTATTGACTTATATTTAATTTTGTAGGTTCTAGAGGCAGCTAAATTAGGCAATGCACATGAGTTTAATTAGTAATTTTAATGATGAATATGATACTGAACTGGGTGAACGAGGTGCTACTACTGTATTCATCCAGATTGAATATTTTTCAAAAGAGCGGTATACTGAATATTTGTTACATCCCTAATTTTTAATGAGATCATTTTCCATAAGGATTTCTGTATTCCATATGGTTTTTAAATTTTTCTATATCTGCCCTAAGATTTGTTTCATTATCTGTTTTAGAAAACTGATGTCGGCTGATTTCATTTTCTACCAATAATTGCCTTTGTGTCGCCAAATTTATAGCTTTTCAATTTATTTACTGCTAGGCCTCTAAACATTATTATATTAGCAGGGTTGTCTGTACTGGTATTCGGAAACCATTTAAAATGATTTTGCATTTCCTAAACTTATGATTTTACACTTTTGAATTTTGAGTTATCCTTGATCCAGTAACATACAATAGTCGAGTGTGATAAAAAAATATTGAGTTACTGAATAGATATACATTGCAATATCTTCCAATTTTATTTTGCAGCTAAAAGGGCATCAATAAGCAATAATCGACTCTTGGGATTGAGAGGGTTTGTAATGCAATGACTACTATAACAGAAATAATTCTACCATTTTTAACTGGAAGTCAGATATATACTACGGTTCTGCAAGCTCTTTTTGAGGTATCGGAAAAACTGCGTATGTAGGTATGATCTACTTCACTAGGTAGACAGCTACTAAATAATGAGGTGAATTTGTGGGATTTAAATCTTTTTATTTTATCATTTTGTTCATAATAATGCTCTGCGAGAGAGTCATCCCAACCTAGTTCCTAAATACCATACGTCTTGAATTAAACTTTTTATTTTGACAGTAAAAGTTTCCAAGATTCATACAGGGTTGAAAATATGACTGGCAACTTGTAAAATATCTCTTAATATATTAGTTTTGTTTTTGTTTTGAAGGAAGTTTTCAGTATCAAAAAAATATATATATATGCCCAAGTAATAATTCAATCTCCTCCCGGAGAGTCAACCTGCATTCTAAAACCTTAAGGTTGAGTCAGCTCTCCTAGGTTTTGAATGAATGAAAGTGATAATTTTATACTACGCAGGAATTTAGTGCTGGATTATTATCAACCAATTAATTTGAATAATTTACATCTAATCGAATTTCTCTTCATCTCTTGTGAAGCTTGCTTCAATTAGTTCTTAAGTTTCTTAAACCCACCAGTGGCAGAATACTATTCAACAGTCTGCAACGGAGGTTGGGTCTCTTAAAAATAGTCTGCAGAATAGTGCACGACTATAAATATTTTGCTTTCCTTTTTTTAAATACTTATATCAGCTTACAAACTATTAAAATATGACAAATATAAATTAAAAACCATATACCATCTTTATTATTTGTATAATATAATTGTTTAAATTAATAAACAACAGCGTATGAAGATTAATCTTTTCTTTGGGAAGATAAATGTTTCTTATTTACACGAGTGTGAAAATTGATTTTTGTTTTATGACATGGAATCGAAAATTAAATTTTATTGAAATAATTGTTATTTTAATCGAGACAAATTTCAAGTGAATCTATGTAAGGCTGTAACTGCATTTACTTTGATTCTTTTAATTTAACTGGAAGGTATTTTTGAAGATCTGTTTCAGTTTCGATATTTTACTTTATAATATTCTCATAATACTATTTATAGTATTATTATCTTCCTTCCTTTGAAATGGATTGTCTTTCCTCTTTAAACATTTTAAAATTTCATTGTAAAGTGTTGCTGGTAACGTGTCAAGTCCATTTTTTGGCGTAGTCGAAAGTGAACTAAAGCTGGGCGTCCACGAGAAGTGAAAGATATTCCATTTGGCCCAAAGAGCAGTATTTTCCCCACCCATTCAAATCGATAGAGTAGGCAGGTCATTCACAGAGTCTCCTTAGAACCCTTGTTTGTGCAGGTTCAAAGTCCCTATCTGACTCCCATGCACTTTCCCCCTCCCCAACGCGTAAGCGGAACAGGTGTCCCTGAAAAGATAATTTTTTTACTTTTAAGGATGGCTCAAAAATAATTTTTGTGCAATGTGTTCTGAAATTACTACGGAAAAATGTTTAAAATTGCCCTTTTTACTTCTGCTAGCAACTTTTTAAAACCGTAGTTAATCCTTCCATTTGCGAAGAAACATGTGTGCCTAATACCGTTATTTACAGATATTGCATGTTTTAGATATAGATTCACATAATAAAATTTGGATTTTGAGCTCTAATGATATGGCAGTAATTGTTAATAGGGGGAAATAATGTCTGAAATATGGATATTATAAATGTAAAATGATAGGCCATTAACCTGTAGTTTAAAAATTTCAAAGGTGAAAGGAAATTCCTTTTTCGAATGTTTTATTGAAAGAAAATAAGAAATTTAATTTGGAAAGAAATAAGTTGCAAGACTTATAATTCACATTGCACACAAGCTAGTTAAGCAGTATTTAATATATTTTTAAATAAAAGCTATCCTTCATTTTAATTTCCTAAAATTTCTTTAAAAAACATCTTTATTAACACGAAAAAAAGTATTCACACCAATAGATAAACATCACTTTGTTCAAATTCAAAGTTTTAATCTGAGAAATCTCTCCTTATTTTTAAGTAATTAGAGAAAAGAGAATTCTGGTTAACCTCACTCTATCGATTTACGTCATTACTGCGATTCTGGAATTTCGAGAAAATATTATAAGGGGGCACGAATTTGATCCATATTTGCAGGCAGCTTTACAAGTACTCATACATTCTCAACCAAAATTCCTTCCATGTTTCGAAGTATTTTTTTGGTTCTAAGTAATTATTTACACATACATCACTAAAAAGGTTTCTTATCGGACACAGAACTTCAGCCTTACTTTCAGCTTCTGTGAATTGCAAAAACTATCACTCTATGAAAGGCTTATACAGAATTCAAAAATGTAATATAAGAAAATGTAAATTTTATGAGTGCCCTTGTGCATTTTATATATTGTTCTTTTGGAAATAAAGAGAGACTTTTAAAAAAATCCCCGTTGGCAAGCCGGAAGAAAAAGGTAGATAGATTCCTTTTGAAAGGAGGTGTAAGGAAAGGAACATTTCGTCCTGTGTTTTCATTAGAATTAGAGCTAAAAGAATGAAAGAGATGGAACTGAATGCAAATGATGAGAGCTTCCCCAAAAGGTGTAATATGCATAGGTTAAAAGGCAGTTTCAGTAAGAGTGTGATGGTGGAAAATCACTTTCAACCCTTTGAACTCGAGCGGTGACTCTCAGTCACCATTCTAGACGGTGCAACATTTTGACGTTTCTTGATTTCGATGGTTAAAAATCTACCTACAAAGTTGTTATAAGTTATAGAATAAATTTTGCAGGAAAAATGAACTTACAGAAACATGTTTTTTACGTCCCAAAGCAATGATAGTTTTGTAAATCAGTGAATAATTATGCATCTAATTACTTTTCCGAGTGCAAAGGGTTAATTTGATAAATTCTAAGCAATTGTAGCCAGAAGAAAAGAAGAATTGCAGACAGCATTTCAGAACAAAAGCTGTACGTTATGAGAAGGCAATAATTCGCCTAATTCAAATTTTCTTTCTGTCTTCGATCGTAATGTTGCATGAAAATTTCAACCCCTCACCATTTCCATCCCCTTCGAATTGGATAGCTCATTTACGAACTCGGGCAAAATTTCCACCGTCCTTAGAACATATCTCTAGCTGGTTAAAATCTAATCAGAATTACTCTATTATTGTGTTCACAAGACAACATGCTCAAAGGATAACATATATATATATAAACTTTTGAGACCCCCCCCCCCCCGAGGGGTGGTTTTATTTTCTAGGAGTCATGATCGGGGAAGATTTTCAGAAATTTTCTGGAAGTCGTTTCATGAGAACCATTGCAATAAGTAGACTTCCTTTAAAGAATTTACCTAAAATCGTAGTATTTTTTTATTATTTTATCCATCTACACAAACACAGTTCTTGTATATTTGACCACTGTAAACTTTTGAGTTTGAAATTCTTGCTGTAGAATTTATCTTGACATTGGCAAATTTTATCATAATCATAAAGATTCTTCTGAAGATTAATAACTCAGGAAGTTCAGCGATTGCAAAAGAAAATCAAAATGTAATTTTTTAAGAAATTTTTAAAAAACTCGTTAAATCATGCATGTATTTATTGTTTATAAAACTTACTGCAGGAACGGAAAATTCTAAACTGACTTGGAATGGGAGGGGGAGGGAATTTTCAAGCCACATGTATTATTATGAAGAGTAATAAATGCTTCAACAACAGGATGATAACTTGGATGCTAATTGTCAGGCATTTAATAGGCCTGACAGCTTCATATTGTAATATAGTCGGAAAACTTTACAGGAAAAATTTAAATATATGGAAAGAATGCACACAAAGCATGAACAGATGATAATTCTATATGCAATAGGAGTAATTAAAAAAACAATACGAAGGATCCGGGGGAAACGATGTTATCCCCTTTTAATTTTGAAGCTTCAGTACCATATTGTTACAAACATGGAAAGTCGCTTCCCAGCAATGCAAGTCTTATGGTTGGGAAGAGAGTTTTACAAGGTTAAGCATGGGGTGACCTCAGCGACTGTTATGGCACCCCTGACCTTGGCGACAAACTTAGCGACCATTTTGGCGACAAATAGATGATTCCCAAAAATGCAACCCTTCCCTAATAGCACAGGAAAAACGGCCGATATTTTAAGAATAATGTTGTGGAATATCTCACTCGTTATCCTGCATCGTTCGGCGCGAATAATAATGTGTTTGGCTTAGAAATCTGTTGATTGGTTGAAGTTCCTTCGGTAACCCTTAAACCGAGAGGGGGTCACGAAACACTCCACGCCTCCTCCCAAGGAAGGCGCAAGAGTTGTAACTCAGTCAGACGTCTCCCAGACTTTGCCATGGGGAGTTTCCCCTCACCAAATTATCTTGTGGTTGTGAGGTCAATAGTATGGCCTGAAACGCTTTCATTCGTTTGATACTTAGAAACATTCGCTTCATGAAAAATGCGAATGTGATTCTAACATTAAAATGAGGAGTTAAGTTTATAGATTATACAAAATAATTTATGGAAATGAGATGAAAACTGAAGAGCTATTTATGATTGCAAAGAATATGAAAAAATAAACAGAATCTACATTTTATAGCTTTCTGCAATTAAAGAAAACAAAGAGATTGAATTATCTGTAGAAGCAATGAACCGTTTTAATTTTACTGCAGTGAAATGTATTGTTAAAAATGCTATATAAAAAAAATATTCTAAAAAAATTGTCAAAATTAAGGAAAGAAAATGTACGACAATTAAATTAGTATCATTGAAAAGAAATTTTTTTAAATTTTAAGACGGCATAAAAAATCTTTTTCTACAATAATATGAGACAAAATGCCGACTTTACTGATGATATCATATGCAATATTTTCATATGCAAGCCTGCTCATTGAGAAGTGCAATACGCATTTTCTATTAACCTTATTTTTAACTGAAACTTGGAAGATTGTATTACATGCAAGATCAAAGAGATAAGAAAATAATGAGGAAACAGGACAAAGAATTAATAATATATAAATAAAACAAATTTCATGAATAAAATAAATACAAAAATTTATATCAAGATAGAAATTTTTTATGAAAAATAAATAAATCTTATGGAGGTTTTCTTTAAATCAAAATTTGGTCTAAACTTTATTTTACAGAACTTTAATTGAGACCATTTGTTCACAACATCGTGAATGCCTAGTATATCTCTCACCATGTATTTTAAAGAAACGAGTAACATTAATTAATCCAAATGTTTATTATCTATGTTCGTTTGAGTATATCCATTTTCAATTTCGCAAGGTTCAGAATGAGACGAACAACTTTGAAACTTGAAGGTAGAACATTTCATAATGTAAATGCTACTTTTGAAATATTTACTAAAAACAAGCATTTTTCACTGAATTTAGAAGTATTTGCAATTCAAGCATATAAAAATTCTTATTCTTCTGAAAAAAATTCTGAATACTATTCTACTATTTATCGATTCCTTAACTAATTATTTCTCTTTACTGGAAATGACAAAAAAAAAAAGTTTCAAACACTGAAAATACAGAATAAATTTGTTCGTTAATCATAGTAAGTTTTCTAATTATTGTATCAATATTTCGTGATACATTTATATCTTCATTTTATTTCAGTACATTCACTTTACAGAGACAAAGTTTTAACGAGAGTATGTATAATTATGTATAATATTTCCATGGAACGCGAAAAATTTTAGAATTCTTTCCCTAATACAGTACAGTTGAAAAGAGATTTTACGAATTAGCAAGTAATTTTCTGTGATTATTAGAAAGCGTTGTAATTATTGAGATAAGTATTTAAAAAATAATTATTATTCGAGAAAGTTACTGTGCTGTTAGACATAAAAACTTCTCGTGGAAAAAGAAAACTAATGAAACAAAACCAAAATAATAATAATAAATCGAAACTGACTGGTGCATATACTATTTTTTAAACTTTTGTTGACATGTACTGTGATAATAATATTGATGTCATTTTCCTCAGATCCTTAAAAATAACCCTTGGATAATTTTTCAATTCATGGAAATTATTTTAAAGAATCTTTTACTGTGATGGCTAATTGCAAAGTTTTTAGCTCAGATTCGTAACTCGAAAATTTTCTCTGGTTCCTTCTTATTTCCTATTAAAATAATAAGATATGGTCTATATTCCGAGTATTTTCATTTATACGATGTCAAAAATAAAAATTTTATTCCTTCTGAATTATTTCCATTATTTAAGTATTTCTTATCTCGTGCCTTTAGTGATCATAAGAGAACAATTTTTAAAGGCTATAATTCCTTTAAAAGATCGTAGAACGTTTTGTAAATGGATAGAGACATAAAAGTGTTTAAGTAATTAGCGAGAAAACTGCAGATTTGAAATCCAGTTTCTGCAGAGTCAGTTTCTCCTACACTTTATGTTTTGCTATTATCTTCCTGATGGCACGGCATTGCTCGGGATCCATATTTTTTCATATGCCTCGTAAGCATCACAAATTCCTCCAATGGGAATTGAGGCCATTCTATACAATATACACCACATCCTTTCCATAATAGAACAGAACACCACCCTGTGCCTTGTAGCCGTGATAGCTATTTTACAGTTGAGATGGACACAGAGCGGAAAAGACAATCTGAACCCACCATGGGGCCACCCGGCTGACTCTCTCGGCATTTATTGAGAACAAAAAATGGGAAATATATACATGGGGTTAACACTGCTACAGATCGCAGAGTACTTTTGTTCTGGTACAGGCCTTGATGAAATACAAGCTTGCCGCGAGAGCAGCTCCTTTCCATGACAATGTAACGTCCCTCAAAAATAGAAAAAAAAGGGTGAGGGAATCCCTCTTTTCGTTAAGCAGTTTGGTTCTCAAATTGCTATCTTTTTTGTCCCTACCATTACGTAAATGCCGCTGCAGAAAAAGAAAGTAAAGGTCGAAAGTGGTCTTTTGTCATCTTCGCCTGAAGGCATCATTCAACATGGAGGCAAGAAGGCCGAAAATAAACGAAAACATTTTACGACCAGTTTTTCTTATTTGTTTATTAGGGAAGGACTCCTGGGTGGCGTAGAAAGTGTCAGAGGAAATGAGAGTGAAAAAATATAGTTCAATTCACCCGGCCCCGTTTGCCATGGATAAAAATAAAACACTTTTGAAAATAAGTTGGACGTCGGCTAGCTGATTTTGTATTTATAAAGTTAATATTTCAATCACACAAAAAACGTTATTAAAAAGGATTACTTCATAAAAAAACTTGCTATGCGACTGACTAGAATGAGTTTACAAAATGCGATTTTTATTTCATTTTCTTGCATGTTTTATAATAAATTTGTTGATATTATCGCCAAATTTATTTTTTTGGTTAGACCAGATTCAGTATATAAAACGGCTTGTGATGTAAATTATTTTTGACTAATACTAGATCTTAAGTAATTTTTTTCCTCCCGCTGGTGTGGCATTTTGGAGAAAAGGGCGCCACCTCAAGGGATCAAAAATTAAGAGGCTCGTTCCAAAATATCCCTCGTGTTTCTTAAAACACGGTTGGCAATCAACAGAACGATTGCAAGACTACTAAAAGAACAAAGTTAAATGACTATTAGAATTTTGAAGTTTAAAATTACGTTTTCAAGGAATATTCACGGTTCCACTGAAAAAGTAATTTTTGCCTGTCATTGACAGGCAATCAAAACAATATTTAGTAATTAAATAACCTACGGCTTTCCATATACGAAGTATACAAAGAGAGTATTGTTATGGTGAAATAATTCGGCCACGTGGTTTTGAGGAATATCCTCATTATAGACCATATTTTTATGTTTGAAAAAAAAAGTATTTTTTTAAAATTTCGAAAATTTTATATGTGTGTGACTACCTGTCGAAATCGCAATAGGCTAGATGTTTGCAACTTGTTGATTTCTAGCAATTTTCGACGAAATTCGCTGGTGAAAAAACTGTCTTTCTGTTCGTCTGTGTACGCGCATGAAAACACGATAATTCAAAAAGCTCAACAGATAGATAAATAAAATTTGGCAAATTGTTTTGTTAGGGTACACTCGTCGAAAAAAGTATAAAATCGCAAAAATACATGACAAAAAAACTAGAAATTTATATCATATTTTTCATTATTTTCACAGCAAAAATAAATGTAAGTTTAATTACTTAATGTGATTTTATAAGCAATTAGTTAAAACTCTATACAGTTAGATTTGGGAAAATATATAGCGTCGATATGATTTATTCTTTCGTAAGTGATATTTGAACCTCATTTTTCTTTTACTTGTATTACTGGTCGATTCATAGAACCAGAAAGAACTTGAGAGATATCCGGGTCAATTTTATTCCAGAAATTTTTATTGTGGTTTTAAGAAAAAATTTGCTTCTCTCCTGTCGCCCATTCTTGTAAACATATCGAACCAGAATTCCCGAAAGTTTTCCCATTGGATTCAGGTCGGAACTCCGATATAACCATTGAAGAGTTTTTACCAGGATTTTGTAGGATACCGCTTTCATCTAGGATTTTTCAGAATAATGAATTATGCACAGAAACTTTGTCTTGTTGAAATGTTCAATCTCCTGATGTTATCAGAAGATATATCAGGAACAAATTATCTGCCAGCAAACCCTGATATAACGATGAATTCATTTTGACAAATTCAATTTCAGTTTCACCACTGACGGCAAATGCGGCCCAGACTATGACAGATCTGAATTGGCGTTTTGAAAAAAAAGTCTGATTCTGTATGCAGATAATACCAGTAAAACTGAAATCGATCTAAATCATTTAGATAAAACATTTTTCCGTCCAAAAACTTCACATCATTCCGGTTCAGGGCCGGCCTTAGGAAATGCGGTGCCCAATTGGAAATAATTTTGGAAAACTTCGATATACTAAAGTTTTAAGAAAGTATACATAATGAATACATAAATAATATGAAATTGTAATAAATAAATTAATATTTATTATTAAAAAAATTCTAATAATTTTAATAAACTTACTTAATACTTAAAAAATTAGTTTTAAAAAATTCATGAAGGAGAAATTTTATTGTTTTTGCGGGATGTAATTGTAAAACAGATAAGTTGAAGTACAGACGAGTGAATTTAAGACCTTAAAAGTTATTTATTCATGATCACTATATAGTTCCCAAACATTTTATCAAATAATAGATTGTTATTCATGTCAGCAATTTAATACTACGACAGTTCATGGGGTAAAGACAGTTTACAATTTGATTGTACATATACATTTTATGGTTAGGTTATATTAACGTCCTTGTTTTGAAGCAACACGAGGGCTATAGGGACGGGTCTTGTAACTTTGAACCAAAGGTCAGATGACGAGGACGATGCCTGAACTGATGCCCCCACTCTCCAAGCTTCCGCGCCAAGCCAGCGGGAGATTGGCCACTGCGTATGATTTAGCGTGCAGTCATAGTCTCTATAATATGGATCTTCAGTGGACCGTTTAGCCTGCGGCCCTCCGGTCCCGAGGTCGAGATCTTACCACTAGGCCACCTCGACCTACATATTTTAAGAAGCTAATATACAGATTCTCAGGAATGAAGATGCTTCATTGCTAAATGTATGTGGGTAGGTGCCTAAATTTTAATATTAACTAATTTCTTTCTGAATTAAAAAATCGCTCACAAAAGAAAGCTTTTACAGTAAAGTTGGGGCGGGAATAAATAACTCATTCACATTAAGTATAACAGTGAAAAAGTTAGTTATATTCAATTGGCTGTAATTAATGTTAGTAATCGCATAATAAAAGTATATGTTCACCTCCAATAACTTTAAAAACTCATTCAAGCTAAGTTTATATTTGTTCCGCAGTTAATAAATAATAGCACCCTAATGGTTTTTATATCAAATTAATAAAACTTTTATGAAAAACAAATATTTTTTCGTACTACATATTAAGATTCAGGTTAATATACGAAATTAAATTTATTAAAAATTGTTTGTATCTCTCGAGGTTTCTGATATGTGTATTTTGATAATTAAATCCCGGGAGAAATTAAATGGTTCTCAATTCCACTCTTAGTATGAAACACAATTTTAGAATAGTTTATAAATGTTTTCTTAGATTTAAAAATGTAAAAAGAATATGCAAAATAAGCCAACGATAAACATACAAATTAAAACTGCCATTTTTTTTTTGTTTCTATTTAATTCTTCTGTTAAATTATTGTAATTTTTTAAAAATTCTAAACATGTTAAATAAACGCAGTATTGATAATTTCTCTTTAAAAAGTTTAAAAGAAAAAAAATAATTAAAAAAAAATCTACATTTGTGCGTTTAAGCTGACTGTCTTTAAAAAACTGCCAATATCTAGGGTCAGTCAAAAGTGAAACAGTGTCAGCTAGCTGTAAGTAAAAATTGGACAACAATGGTTTCCAATAAATTTAAAAACATAAAAAAAATCCTAAGGATAATGTTCTGAAATCAAAAAGATACTTGCTAGTTTTTTTGTTTTGTTTTGTTTTGTTACTTCAACCAAATTTACTTTTTGGATAGATTTACTTTATTATTTTGATTTTTAACTATGAATTTAAATCTATTTTTTCACTTAAGGCAGGATAATTCTCTCTGGAAGTTATGACATTTCTTTATTTTTTATAATTAGATTAAACAATCAGGTTATAATTAGTTAAATAATGTGTACTAATTACGATTTCAATCTGAATAAACCATCTCTTGCATGATCAAAACGAAAATTAATCGTCATTCTGTTTCATGATTTCAAAGAGCCAGCCTAATACTTCTTTAACAATTGAATGTAAAGATCTAAATCATTAATTTGATAAAATTCAGAACACATTGCCTCAAAATTTAGTTTCAAATATTGATACATTTTCTGTTCACTGTTTTTCTTTTCCTTGTAAAACTAATTCATTCTTTTGAAACAATTAATGCTTTCAGCTTACCAAAAATTAAATAATTTTACGTATTTAAAGTAAGTTGGAATAATTAATATACAGTTAATAAAATAAGCGAATCATTCGGTCGTTGAATGCAGTCAGTATTTTACGAACCCTCCTGACCTCGAGCAAACCAGAAGAATGGAGGGACCACTCCTCGTTGTAATTTGACCACTGTGCCCCGAAACACACAACACCCTTTTCCTTTGCTGCCTTTAGCCGCCAAATTGCATGATGCCTTTACCACTCTTGTCAGAACTTTTTCGAAGACTAGTAAAATGAGCTGCAGGAAAAAGAAGAAATACGTCATTGTACCCTCTCTAGTAAGAACCCCGTACTGCTGGCAAAGAGAGATTCTTCGGACATGCTGAGAGCCTGAGGGAACAATAAAATGTCAGCGGCATCAATTTGTAATATAAGTGTGTGTCTAGCTATTTCCTACAAAAATTTCTCACTTTCCAGCCCCCCGTTAGTATATTGTCTCATTCTTACTCACAGGAAACAAAATACGTAGACTTCTCGTCCACCCCCTTCAGGGCCATAAAATGTGTTTCCCTGGTTCTGAATCCCTTGCTATAGAGTCAAGGGCACTCCTTTTTATCTTGCATTTATGATAGCAGGGAAAGTCTTAGAGCATTGTTGACTGGTGAATCAGTACTGTGCTACACTAAAAATACTTGGAAAAAAATCCACGGAACCCCAAAAGTTAGTACCGTATTTAAATCAACATTGTCTATTTGATAATTCGGCCCTGCATATAAGGAGTTTTTGGGCAACAAATATTATGATAAACTGAAACAACAAAACATTATTACGAAACTGAGATAACGGATCATTCAAGAATATGTAATGGTTTCAGTAGTTTGATTATAAAAAAATACAAAACTACAATTGACAATTGATTTCAGACAAAACGGTTAATAATTTACAAAACTTTTTCTATCAATCAGAATATTCTTTATTTATAGGATCGGATATTTTTTTAAATTATAAAACAACAGGACATAAAACTACAAATCTTCTTCTTTTTTTTCCTACTTATTCTTTCAAAATACCTCTTGGCTATATTTATATTTGCCGTATAAAGCATGCTGTTCAAGACTACAAATTTAAGATAAGCTAATTAAGCTTTCACTTGCAAAATTTTAATAAACACAATTAAAAATATTATTTATTCCCGTTTAAGGAAGAATAATAGTAATAATTTATTGTACTAAAATGAGCGTTTCTTTAGTAAGCACATTACTCATAATTTCTATAAAACACTCATCTTAAAAGACTTACTGGTAGAGTAGAAAGAAATATGCAATGGTATCAAATGGCATGTTTAATAAAAAAAAATAATAACCGTACTTACATCAACATTTTCATCATTATTTTAATTATTGTGTAGAAAAGAGTTAAATTGTTTTATTTCAGACAATCAAAATTACTATAAGTAGTCTTCTCGATGGAAAAAAAAACTGCTTGGAAATTCACTTTAAACTGAATTCCCATTAATTATTATAATGTCCACGATATTCAAACGGAAGTATATACTCTTATTTCGCGTCTGAACATTTGAAAAATCTTATTTTATTTTATCGTGAACATTCCCTAGTAATTTATATTTGCAAAACATTTTTGGATTTATTAAAACAAATCATGTTTTTGTAATGCAACAAAAACACGTTTTTTCATATAATTTGTTAAAAACAATAATTGATTTTAATTTGAATAAATTCGATTTCATTCTTTGTAGCACGCTAGCGCGGGGCCCTATTTGGAGCAATCGGTCCAATCGGCTTAACGCCGGCCCTGAGAAAGGGATGATAGCTCTGGTATCGTCCTCATATTTTGATAGCGGCTTAAATTATGAGGTCCGTAACCCTTGCGTTACTTCTGACCGGGAATTAATATAATTGAACTAAACTAATTCAGGTAATTTTTTTATCATTTTCAATTTTAAGAAAGAACTCTCAGCAGATGCGACGGTTATTGGAAATAAAGGTCAATACAAGTTTCAGAACAGTAACGAAATTTGGATACTATTAAAATTAATTATTTTTAAATAAATAATCAGTACAGAAAGGCAAAATTCGATAACAAATTTTGATTTCGTTAAATAAATCAATGCAATCAATTTTCATTTTGCAATCTTCGCCGCGAAGCTTTGTGCTTTCGTACGGTTCGCAACTCCCTCGGTGTGGCCTGCAATTGAATATTTGATGACAAGAACAATTACTTGACTCCATTAGGAACGTTCAAGTAGACAATAAACAGAACAGGTGCAATGCTACTAAAAAATCGGAGTTAATTGTCTATGTTTAAAATTCCGTTCTTAAGGGGATCATGAATATCAAACTATTTTAGGTCAATCAACTCAAATAAAATCCCACATGAGGAAGGTGTGAATTGTCGTTACTGATTGAACAAGAAGTATTACGTTCACAACGAAACCGTGGTGCGCATGACCGACGCTTCGCCTTTGCTATTTAACACAGTACGGCTAACATATTATTTAACCATATTAAATATATTTATTTTAATTGTAGAAATATGAATTCAAATTTAAAAAACAAAAACAAATCCCACTGATTAGTAGTGACCTGAATTTTTTAGTTTACCTCATTTCCAAAGCTAATTCGGCCGGTTTCTTACTCCGTTTTTGGAGGTTTTTTTTAATTGGTTATAACAGGTCAAAAGATAACAAAAAAAAAATCGGTTTATCGAAACAACACTCCCCATCCCTAGTAAGAAGTATTTATTATTACTTCTAATTTTGGTCGAACTTTCAAAAAAACATTGCTTGTGAAATCTTTGTAATTTGTAAAAATTTAAACTTAAGAGTTCCCCTTTATAAATAGCATGTCCCGTTGTCCCCAAGCACATCTTCGGGACACCGAAATGTCACGTTTTCAGAAAGAGAGGAACCCACAGCTACAATTAAAGAAATCCAATAAAAAATCCGACAGTAGTGCCTAAGTTGAAATTAGCCTGAAAGTTTCATATTAACTAATGAGTTAGTAAATTTTTTTATTAATAAAAAACATTAAAATATTTTTCACGTAACCAGGTATCGCCAGATATATCAGCTAGTATAAAATATTATACTATGCAAAATCCTCTTACAGTTGCAATTTAATACATGGAAACACAGACTGTAACTAATTAAAAATTATAACCATTTAATTAATTACCAGAAAACCTTCACTAAAACCTTCCTGTTGCTTCACAATATTTTAAAGCAAAATTTACGTTTTCCACACCAAAAGCTGCAAGCAAAGCAAAAGCGATTTATCCAAAATTTTGCACAAGACTGTTGATAATAAAATTTTTAATGATCTTTATTCTCTTCAGAGTCAATGAGTTATAGTTTACTGTTTCGATGGCACATCTCAGCTTCTGGTAATAGATCCTGGAAGTTTAAATTATAATTAAATGGAGCGAAACTTGTTCTAAAACTTGACTTTAAACTTCCATACTGCTCCAACTTAAACATGACTCACGGAAGATTTCACATATACAAGGCCGTTGTACTTGATACTTGCTCGTTGTAGTTGAACTTCGCCTCCGTGGAATTTTAATTTACCTAAATTCCTCTTTAAACATTCAAACTTTAATATGAATTTCGATTCCCTGTAAAAAGAAAATCTTTACTTATGATGCAGATAAAATCTTCTTATTTAACAGCAACTAATATTTGAAGTTCCGAAAATTCAATAACATTATGTATCTAAACAGATATTTCTCAACAAAAGTGGGGCCTGTTCCAAGGTTGACATGCAGCGTCTCCAACAAGTTTTCGTACAAAATAATTTATTACATTTTGCTATTTATTACATTGCAAAATCTGGCTTAGTAAGGACTTAAAGAATAGATGAAAATGATAAATAATTAGATTTTTTATAAAGTTAGCAAGCATTTCTCCCACAGAAAAAAATCATAAATCAAATAACAACAAAAAATACTTCATAAATTTATAAAATACAATTTAATTTGCGACTTGTCAGAATAAAATTACTATATGTAATCTTTTCTCATTTATCTTTCATTCTTTATAGCAAACTCATCGATAATATAATCATAATTAAGTCTTTTTATTAGTTTGGGTTTTATACATAAAATGACCATGGAAGTAAATTGTTCCTGATTATTGATAGATCTTAATTAAACTTTAATTATTTTCTATCTTGAGAAAGAGACTTTTCTGGAAATCCGGCGCTAATTGACGAGATCTCTAAAAGTTTCAAAAAAGTAACAAAATTTGGATGCAATTTAAATAAATAATTTTTAATCTTTTCATTTAAAAAAAATCCGTTGTTGTATATTGTTGTATTGTTATAGCGTACCGTTTATTAGTCTTTCAAAGGACTGACGTGAAACGACGTATAAATGAAAAGATGTATAATCGAAACGAATTACAATGCATTTGTATGAATGAGGACTGTGATGAAACGACGTATAAATGGTGCTTTACTGTAATCCTGGAAGGCCAAACTCGATGACAAATTCTGATTTCATTAAATAAATCAGTATAGTCGATTTTCATTTTGCAAAATGAATCAGCGAAGAGTAAAATAGCAGGTTCTCGGAAAAAACCATATGGACGAGATCCTCCCTTTCGGAAGGAGATAAAGATCTCCTACCAGGCGGGGGAAGGAGGCCTGCCCTTTGGGTAAATGAGGGCTTCATTCATAGTGCAGTTAAATTACCCCAATCATAGAAAGAGAGACTGCTGACGTCATTACAAAATACTGAACGGTTGCTACAATTGTAATAAATCTTGAAATTGGCGAAAATTAGATAGCAAAAATTGCGGTTCTTGCCTGTTTTTCGCCAAAATTGCGTTGAATAACGAGAGACGTCGTGTCAGAATATTCCAGTATCGCCCGTTATAGTGAAGGTATTTCTCGATATTCCTGTGCTATTAGGGTTTTCTCGATATTTCTACTAGGAAAGGGAATACAGGAGAAAACACCACGTGACGTCACAGCCTGTCGGAGAGAATATTTAACGACGGCGCCTAGATCAGAGGAGCGTCTTGATCGACTGGTTGATCGCCTTGAAGCGCGAACGTCTTCGGAGTTCTATCCGCTGTGCGAGCTAATCAGCTGGTGAGCTGAGCTGTTATTGTCGTTACTAGTTATTTGCTGACTGTTTGTGTTGTTAAATATCAGAGTTCTGAACTGTCATTACCTGTGAATTGTTGTCTATTTACATTGTCAATCTGTGCAAAAACTATTATTTCCTGTACCTGTGCTACGTGTTTTTCTGCATATTTGAAAATAAACCTTCATTCTCCATTATCCTGCGTGTTGGACTGTTTACACCATACACCCACAGGAAGACCTTTTGCAAAAATATATTAGCTCAATGAATGCAGTTTTCTTATTTCTTTTTTAAAAAGGTAGGAAGATAAATCATCCATCAGAATTATACATTTCAAATATTTGGCAACTTAGAAAAACGATGTTAGAATTAGCGAAAAAAATTCTAAGACAATCAACTTGGTATTGTAGCGGTTACAATTCACTGTCTTCTCCTTTTAAAGGTAGGTGGCGCTACTAGAGCCATCCGGGTTTTTCCCATGATGCCTCTCTCTGTTCTTCTACTGTGTACTTGTCTTGTGTTGTTGTTCTCTGTCTTGCGTCTTGTAGCTTTGAATGTACTGTGTCGTGGAATTTAGCCATCTAATAAAAACGTTACCTGAAATTGAATTAATTTTTCAACAGCGGTATTCCATATAAACATGTGTCTCGTCCCTCTACAGTATCATAAAAAAGATAATTTTTTTGGAATTTTTAAATGGTGTAAAAATAATTTATGTGGTATAATATTTTCCGAAGCTATCAAGGAGAAACGCCATATTTAATTAATTTTCAGTTAATTAAAATTTCAAGAAATCAACCCCAAGTGCACATTCCCTCCCTCCAAAGTATGCTTGCGCCAAATTCCGTACCTCTAGGTCCAGCTGTCTGACCTGCAGGGTGCAAACCACACACTTTCTCCTTTTTTATTAGCAGAAATATAAATATGCTACAGCCATTTTCTAATTAAGTTTTTGAATAATCAAAATTCCCTCAATAGTTATTAATGATTAATATTGTTAGCTGCATGCCCAGGATATACAAATTCATTTGCAACATGTGACATAAAAGAATGGTTCGCGACATTGACCCTGATTTGTTTTTGGTGCGCGGCGATCTTTTAATTGGTCTCTTGCCCATCGCCTCTTTTTGCACCTTGCTTTAATTGGTCGCCTCGAATTTTGAAAATAGTGATCATTTCCCAACGGATATTTCTTGACTGATGGACTCTTCGCTTGTGTCGATGTTTTGAAAAAGGAACCTGTTTCGGTTTGATTGTTGAAATATTTTTCAAGAATTACATTTGATATCCATGGCTTTAAGGTCTTGGAAGTGCAGTTTTTGTGACAAAGATCGTTATTTCAGGTGATGTTGGTTCTGTCAGACCAGCTTAAAACAGCTGACGAAATTGTTGTTTTACGGTAAAGTATAGATCACAAGGTTTGAAAGCCTGCATTTTAATTTCAGTGTTTTCCTGTATGTTTTATTCTGATCGTTTTGATGCTTTACGTTGTAGCATCATCGCCAGCTGTGTTGTTAGCTGTAATTGCATGCGTATCTAACCCGCCCTCTTCAGTGATGTCATCTCGTGACCAATGGCGAGGAAGCTGCTGCATTATTTAAAGGCGAATGTTCCACTGATCATTCTCTTACTTTGTGTTATCATCTCACCGCGCGCGTGGTCATATGATGTAGTAGTTTAATTTATATTTTTAACTTAATTGTTGTTGTATTAAAAATATTATCGTTTTATACCTGTGTTGTTATTCCGTGTTGTTTGCACTGTGTCACCAGGAAGTTAACTCTTCTGAAGGAAGTGAGTGTAGTGTCAAAGATAACTGCACGAACTCGCAACTTTTAACGCCACATCGATAATCTTCCCGCTCATACGGTACATTACAGTACGGTTTACATTTTCAATGAACAAGCGAAGCTACTAGGTTCCCTCTCTGCTGCTAGTGAAGCCGCTAATTTTTTTAAAGTTAAAAACAATTGTCCGGTATCCACTTCACATGCCGCAGGCATCGTATGCGCAAGAGACCAATGAAAAGAACTCTGAGCACCCAAAATAAAAGTTGGCGACGACACTCAGAGTTGCATTAAAAAAATAGTGGAAAGCCAAACCGCACCGTAGAATACAGTTTTACCAAAAGAATTATAAATTTAAACTTGAAAATAACACAATTCTTCAAAATGTAAGCACCAAGATCCAATAAAGCAGTAGTTCCCAACCTTTATTTCCTCCTGCACCCCTTAATTAATCTTTTTAGTTTTGAGTACTTCCTGTTGTCTTAACCCCTAAAAAATCCCTTCTTTCACGTAATTTTTATTATTAGTTTTATTAGTGTAAAATTACTCCAATCAATTTAAACATTTTATATGAAAAAGAAAAACTAAGCAACCTTAATAAAAAGTATTATTGTAAAAAATATAATAGAATCCCGCCTATCAGACTTCATCAAGGGTCACCTGCAGGAAGGGATTCTAAAAATTGGATCTTTTTCTGTAAGAGGCCGGACATTCGTGAAAACATAAAATCTCTTGAGAATCGAAAGACCAAAAGGAAAAGAAAGACAAAAGAAGGACTATCCACAAAAAATTCTTTTATACCTCACAATAAATATGCCAATAATTTTAGTTTCAAAAAAGATTTAAAGAATTAAATCCAAGAACCATAGGGCAAAAAATGCCATCATCATAATAAAATATTCACCAAAGAAAAATTATTCAACTCACCCGAAGCTGAAAACGCATCAAAATGGCTAAAACAGAATCAAACGAACATTTTCCCGCCCAAATTCTCAGAACAGTAGCCCCAATCAATTTAATAACATTTGTAAGATTTATATTTGATTTTACATTTTATTCTGTTTTCATAATAGTATGAATTCTGCATTTAATCAAGTGAAAACAACATTGGAATAATTTAGAATTAACTTACGTTGAAATGCATGATTATAATTAACTATTCAAATGGGAGACAATTGCAATGCAAACCCTGAGATTGCTTCACGGAGCCGAGTTTTATAAAATTATGCTCAAAAGAAGACAAAAATGATTTCATGTATGGAACTGCATCAGGCTTACTTCGAATATTGTTCTTAATACACACGAGCGGAGAATGCACTTTCTAAATGCTCTATTGCTATAACACTGAATTCTTAGTACTCTTTCTTCAGTGCTATCCAGTAGACTTTCAGATTTATATAAGTTTCACATTTCACCTGACCTTGGAAAAACAAAATTTTATAACATTTTTTTTATTATTATCATCCCTTATGTTTTGTGTTTTCTATCATTACCAACATTACTTTTGCACTCGAAGTAAGGCTTAAGACCACGGCGCGGTCTCTCGCCAACCATCCAAAAACTCGCCAAACGACCGGCTCCGAACAACAGCCACAAATACCAGATTTGGCGAGAAATCGCCAAAAAAAATTAAATTTGGCGACTGTGCCGTTATCTTAAGTCGAACCTCACTATAGTTTACCGTGTACCTCTAAATGATCTGCCGCATACTCCTAGGCATACGAGTACCACAGATTGCTGGCTCTACATTAGAGATTACAAGTTAAATTATTCAGTCATTTTTCATTCAAAAGGCTTTGGTGTTTTCTGAAAAAAAGTTGCAAATAATAATAAAACCTTTAAATGTAAAATTCTTTCCAATCTAGAAAATAAGCATAAAAATTAATAGTACTTTTCCATTAGCCGGGCGCAAACGTCGCCAATTGTGAACAGCCAAGAGCGAAGCGATTTTCCGTTAGCCGGGCGCAAATGTCGCCAATTGTGAACCAAACGCGAACCAAGTCGCCAAGAGAATGGTTGTAAGAAATTTGGCGGAATTCTGGATTATTTGGCGAATTTTCGCTTGCGCCCGGCTAACGGAAAAGTACCAAATTAATATATGTAGGGCGGTACAAATTCAAATGTTTTGTTTGAAGCACAAATTATCTAATAAGGTTGTGAATTGATATTTCTGTTTTCATAAGAAAGGTGCTCTATTTCAATCTTCTGTTACTACGTATATATGGCAATAGGAAATGAACAATCACAAGAAGTATGCGGACATAAAAGTCATATTTTGAGTTATATTAAAGAAGTAAACTATAGAAAAATATTTTTCAATTATTTGCAATAAATGATAAACATGCAAATTTTGTTTAAGATAACACCAAATGAATGATCAGAAGATACACAAAATATTAAAGACACATTTTGAGTAATATTAAAAAATCATTTGCCATTCACATATTTTAATATTCTGAACTAATTTATAACAAAAGTACTTAAACCCGAAATGCTTCAACACCATAATAGCAAAGGAATGATCAAAGGATGCATTTAAAATATTCAAATATGATTTTGATCATGTGTTAAAAAATTATTTCTAATGCAAATAAGTTACTCTCTACTGTCATTTTGAAAGGAAGATTCACACTCAGCATAGTTCTTCAAACATTTTTTTTTAAAAAATAATTTAACAGAATTCCTTGATTTTTAAGCAAATGAAAGAACAGACGTGATATATATCAGTATTTATTTAGATAGAAAGGAACATCCAATTAAATATAGTTATTGTCTTTAAAATAGTGGAATTGTTTTTGTAAGGTGTAAAGAGCACTTATCGCTGTGTTAAGTTATATCAACATGTTCAACATAATTTTCTATTTTACAGTCGAGAATTAAAACCTTTCAGTGATAGATTAATTTTAAAAAATTAGAAAAAAGACAATTCCACACTTATTATTCCTCTCAAAGGCAGCATTCAAAAAATTATTTCTGAAACAATGAGAAATTCGAAAATATTATAAATTTATATATGTTGCATAATGGTACATAATGGGCAACAAAGAAATATACTATACGATAATGAATAATTGTGTTTATTTACAAATAACCACAAAATTAATGAATTCATAAATTAGCCATAAAAAATTTAAGAAAAGATGCAACAAATTTTAATCTGTACCGTATACTATTAGAGTAATTTCCCTTTCTTTCTCCAGGGCTGTAAGTAATTTACTTCACTTTTCCTCTTGTACTTTAACTGCATTGTCCTCATAACTAACAAAGGATTTGTTTCCATTAACATTTCCCATTCGTTTGAAACAAAGATCTTTTCCTCGTGCTCCAAGATGAAATCTTCGACTGACTTCTTTAGGTTTTTATCACTGTGGGTGTCTGCTAGAAGAAGGAGTTCGACAACATTGGTTGGGGTGAGGTTTTCTACCAAAAAGGAGGAACAAACTTCCTTCAGTTTACCGATTTGATATTTATCAGCAGCATAGTACAGTTGAGTGGCACTTTTCCACTGGAGGTTCTCTATACTGTCAGAATACAGGAATAACAACAGCTGCTGCACGATATCATTTTCTAAATCATCAACATGAATGCAATCAGTCTTTTTCTCTTTCATGTCATTGGTCATCATCGCTTTGAAGACAGGGGATCTGGCACAAAGCACTGTCTTGTGAGCTGGGAATGATTTTGTTTCCGTTCTCACTTCCACATCAGTAAGGCATTGGTTCATGTAAAGGTTTTTTATGTCATCTAATCCATTGGGATAAGTGAACAACTTTTCTGCAGCTTTGTAGATAATATTTCTAGGTATAAAATTGCTTTTCTGTTTTATAAGAGCCAAAGGCATTTCATTCAGAGTTTCTTCAGTTACCTGAAATTCGATTCCACAAGAAAAAGTGCATTCGCATACCAAAGACAATTTGTCATCTGGCAAATATTCACTTCTCCTGTTTAAAACTGCCTCCCTTGAAAGAGACAAGGGCAGTGTATGAATGCTTTTTCTTGCAGCATCATATCGACTATCAGTCCCGCCGCATTCTATTACATTTCCAGATTGATCTAACAAAGAAAGTTCACATTTGCAAAAGATTTGATTAGTATCGGCTAATACCATTTCGATCATAATCATTTTCTCCTCAGTTAAATATAGATTGCAAGTTATGAAGCGTCCGTTTTTTAAATGAGATGGGATCTTGGTTGTCTGCTTTGCATTTGATTGGAGTGTGCTGAAATTATCCACTCTAAGAAGAAAAGAATTTTTTTCAACTCTGATTCGGGATCGAGCAGAGCTTTGTCCAATGTTTTGAACCTTTCCTTCGCCCTTCCATATCTTACAGCGGACAGCAAGAATATCATCGGGTAAATAATCGGACTTTTTTTGCAAAAGTATTTCATCCATCTTTAAGAACTTTCTATATCCATATCCTTTACCGCTTTTGAATTCATACTCAGTTTCCCCACTGCAAATAACTGATCCATCCGCTGAAAGAAATGTCAGTTCGTATTTTACTGAAACGATTTCTGGCCCATCATCTTCAATACTTCTGTGTAGGAAAAGAGAAATGTGACCTTCGTATTCATCATGAATTCCTCTAGGATACAACTGGAGTTCCCAGATTGTTCCGTCCAGATCATCGATGGTGAAATTTGGACTGACCAGTTTTTCCCCATTCTTGTGCCAACAATAACTGTAATTTTCTATAAACCAAAAGAAAAAATATTCACTTCTTTCGTTATTCATGATACCTCTCTCTAGACAGCTCAAAGCTGTAGTCAGCCAACACGAAAGTCCAACACAAGTAAATTCCTTTCCTGATTGATTAGACTATTTAGACAGCCGACAGAGAAAATTTCCGCCTCACGAAAACAGTTTTTTTCCTCGACAGCACAAACTTCTTGCCTGATCTAAGAGCTATTATATTCTATTACTTCCTAATCGGTATATGTTTTGAATAATTTTTTAAAACGTTTCTATCTTGCATTGTCATTGAATTTCCCGGTCTTAGAATTGCAAACAAAAATTCCTCTGGATTGCCAGATTCCAAGTTGAAATAGAATAACAGGAATTATAAAACTTATTACGAATGGCAACATCGTTCACCTTCTGTATTACTATTTAGGGGAAAACCTCCAATTTTTTATTTTTAAAGCTATAACAATAATAATTATAAAAAAGATTCTTAATTTTTTCATTTTCAATGTGGGAATAAATCAAACCAAAAACACCCAATCTCTTTATGGTTCTATTATATAAAATATCTATGAAATAATTTTCTGCTTAACACGTGAATGCACTATAAAATTAATTTGTGGAAAGGTATTGCTTTCCAACTTTTACTATGCTTCGGAATTGTAACTGAATTTTCTTACGCGGTGTCTTTTATAAACAGAGTGAAGAAATATACACTTAATCACAAAAGTAAGCAGACCAGAAGCAATGATATCTTTTGCAGAAATTCCCAATTTACGGTGCAAAGCATTTCAAAATAATGATTTATTTTCATACCAGAGAAATTGAACTTCGTTTCAAAATAAAAAAAACGCACAAAGGTATAAAAATATAATTAAAAAAAAGATATCTTAAAATATCCTGTACTTTACATCACAAAAGTAAGATTGCAAGCAAAAATAATTTTGAAAAAATTTCAGATTTTAGAAAATTCTTTTTAGATAACTAAAATTTAGTAGTTTTCTGGACAGCCTTGGCATTAATTACTGCTTGCATTTTTGATGGCACTGAATTAAGAAAATTTTGAGTGACTCACGATAGTATTTTCTGCCATTTAACTGAAAAGGATTTTTGTAGATCCGTTTCAGTTTCCATATTTTACTTCCTAATCTTCCGATCCAGATAGTTCCATAAATGCTCAATAGAATTATTATCTTCTTTCCTTTGAAAGAGATTGGCTTTCCTTTTCAAGCATTTTAGCCAGCTCTTTAAAATTTCAATGAAAGGTATTGTTTGTAACGTGTCAAGTCCATTTTTCGGCGTACGCGAAAGTTAACTAAAACTGGGCGTGCACGAGAAGTGAAAGCTATTCCGTTTGGCCCAATGAGCGGTATTTTTCCCACCCGTTCAAATCGATAGATTAGGCAGGTCATTCACTGAGGCTCCAAAGAGCCCTTGTTTGAGAAGGTTCAAAGTCCCAGACTGAGTCCCACGCACTTTCCCCGTACCCTACGCTCTCCACACACAAACAGGTGATTTATAGCCGCTTCGACGAATCAAAATTCACTTTTGTATCGTCTTTCATTCCATATTCCATTTCGATACAAAATTCGTTTCAATTCCAACAACGCAATCTATCTGCGCGAAATTTCATCGGCTTTTTACATTGACGAAAGGTTTTCCCTTCTCGTGTTCCAAAAATTGTGGAGTTGAACAGTAGGGTGGGTCGAAAAAATTAATATTTTATTTCGGAACGCTTTAGTGCGGAAAAGTTGCCTATTGTAATCAGAAGAAAAACGGCATAAAAGATATTGAAATCGGTTAACCTCTTCCGTTCGCGCATCGTACTTAAAGTGAATGAAAAAATTCAAAATCGCGCCTTTTCAGTAATTTTTTTAAGTCAGTTAAAACTTTTAAAATAAATATGCTTTAATTTTTAATGTGTTTTATGGTTTAAATAGCGTAAATAAATTAAATTCTAATCAATAATCTAATTTTCGCGCAGCGTCTTAAAAAAAACAGAAATTTACCAATAATTCGCAATTTTCACTGAGCAACTCTTCGTTCGTTTTGGTAGAACAAAACGAACCAGAACCCACTTGAATTAAAATTGAACTGGTTTGAACTACATTGAACCGTGGCGTGGTCCCTCCCTAACTACTCTGCCGCAACCCTCCCCCCCACCAACTCGGTCTTCTACTCGCCACCCACTACGACCTTCACTTCAGTCCTTCTTTGCCTGTTACAAGTCTTAGACGCTTTGGTGCTGTGTGTGACGTGCGTGCTGTGAGTCTATGCTGTGCATTGTTTTGTGTCATGTTAGTTTAATGATTATTCTAGCAACATTATCTAATGATGAATGAGAAAACTAGAAGTAGTAGGGTGTGATGGCACTGTAACCAACACTGGATGGAAGAACAGTGTCATCCACCGAATAGAAAATCATGTAGGACGCCCGCTACAGTGGAGCATATGCCTCCTGCATTAATGAGCTTCCTTTTCGCCACATTTTCCAACATACTGACGGTCAAACTGCAGGGCCTAAATCCAATCGAGCAGCAGCTCACTAGCTATGAAAAACTCCCTGTGCTCGATTATGAACCCATAAATTTTTTTATGTCGTTTTTCTTCTTATTATAATAGGCAACTTTTCTGCACTAAAGATTTCCGAACAGAAAATATTTATTTTTTTCGACCCACCCTATTGAACAGCAGTGAATTCCCCACTTAACACGCACTTGGCCGGCTGCCAAGACTACAACAGTGACGTCATAACCGTGAAACTTGCGCCATGTATTCTTTACACATCCCGCTACACATGCAATATTAATTTTATATTTCTGGATTTTTTAATCACCTGTAAAAAAGTTATGATCAGTCTTTATTGAACAGCTCACGTATGATACGGACTTCAAAGTTTCTTACGATATTCTTTATTTGACTACGAATCAATAATTCTAGGTTTCAGGCTCTTGTCTCTTATAATGTTTGTAAGAGAAATAAAACTAAAAAAATGACAATTGGCGACTCTTAGACGACCAGGACGGTAAGAGTACGCAGTTAGGGTGGCCAAGAGTACGCACCGTATCTGGTCTAAGAATAGTCGCATTCAAATATATAGGGGGTAATGTAAAATTCATACCACGACACTTTGCGCAATCCACATAGAATCTAGTTTTCATGATAGGAATTCTCGTATCTTTGGCAAAAAATTACAGTGACATCATCTATGGAAACCTTAGAATCTCGATAGTGGTGGTTTGCCGCCACAATAAAAAATCAGTCCTTTCTATACGTTTTCTTTATTTTTTTCTCTCTTTTCTTATAATTACTCCATTCAGTCGTTTTCTAAATCAATGCATTCAAAATTAAAAATCTTCGCTATTTAACGAAAAAGCCGTCGCTTCAAATTCTCGCAAAAAATAAATAAATAACCGCTTAATTACAATATCGAGAATACTCGTGCATCGAATTATAGCATTTTTAGTCTTAAAACTGAAATTTAATCATTAGTTAGCTTTATAATTTTACGCAAAAATTACGTAGAATCTATAAACATCTGAAGTTTTATATGCTTTCTGAAGTGAATGTAAACGACAGCCCCTTTCAAAACAGAAGGGGACATCTTATAAAGATAGCAAAGAAAATGATTGAGTTAAGTGGTTAAAAATGCCCATTGCCTCCCATCACACCTGTGAAAGATATTTATAGGGAAAATAAAATATGAATATGAACAAAATATAAAATTAAAATTAAGCCTTTATTATAAAACTAGAAAATCACCCGTCATGGTTTGATGGGTAAAAATTGCCTCTTCATTCGAGAGATTTCCCTTCAAATTTCAAGTGTTTAAACAGATATATATGCGAGATAAATATTTAACATTGATTGCAAACAAATAAAATAAACATTGCACTGAACACGACAAACGGAAAAATGCGGTCAAGCAATTAGGGGTTAAATACAAGGATGCTTTCTTTAAGAAACCATTTTAGTGCGATTTAGAACATGAAGAAATATTTCAGAAATGATTTTAATCTTTATTGCCGGAATAATATACCGTTACTGTATTATGAACGAAAACTTTAATCTAAACATGAGCAATTTATCAAAAATGAAAAATTCTCGTGAGTTTCTAGATGGCTTTTCTAGTATAATTTTGAAGGGTGAACAGTTAAATTTTCTTATCAACAAAATAAGTTTAAAATGTTATCATTCCAGTTACCCATTTTGGACATTGCGAAAATTTCAGTTCATTATAAAATTGGGACTCGTATGAAGCATATAATCTTCATTTGAAATTAATCAAAGATAAATTAGTTATGTAAGAGAAACGAATCGTTCATTCTCCTATCTGCTAAGGTTTCCGGCACGCATGCTCACTCCGTCGCGGGCCATCCAGGTATCTTCCGAACGGCCGCTTCCAAAATCAGTTTAAATGAGGAAAGTATATTTTCCGCGCAATTCCGAGGAGGGCTCCATGGAAAATCCGACGAGGAGACTTGGGGAAGAAGCAGCAAATCGGGAAGAGGGAAGAAATAATCCCTTTCAGGTAGGTTTGAATTATTTTACTTCGAAAAAGGCGGAAAGTGGATTGAGATAAGGCCAGCGAAAGAAAATGTCTGCTTCACGGAGGCTTTAGTGAAGAACGGCCGGGATGGAGTTTATGACGTCACGCAGTTCACACTGTGCTCGAAAATACGATATACATTTAAGATTTTACTTTATGGTTTTGATATAACCTTGTTTTATTTCTCATTAAAAATGATGCCAGTATTTGGAGTGAGATCAATCAAATACGTTCAATGATTTTATAAATTGATTTTGGCATTTTTGATGGGGAATATATATGAAAGAAGGAGAAAAAAATTAAGATTATCTTTAGTCAGCATATGCTTTCTGCATTGAGAAAACTTTCTTCACACCTTATTCAGTATTAGCTCTTAAATTAAATGGTAATTGCTTAATAATTTTTAAAAAATATATGTCTATCTCTAAGATTTAGTTTTAAAAAAATAGTTGTTTCAAAATTTCTTCAGAAAAACGTATTTGTGCATAATAGGGGGGGAGCTTATTACATAACAGACGTTTATCTGTACATCCGTTCAAATATATTAAGCTGTTACCATATGTTTTAAACAAATCAATAGTTATTTACAACGTTAAAAATGTTTCAAAACACATCAGTTCAAAGTTGTTAATTATTTACATAACTCGATAACCATCGTTGGCAGAATAGTCGTGGATGAATCAAAGGAAATTTTGTAGCTCATTTTCAGATATTCAGACTGGAACCCAAAGAGATCGAGGAATATCAAATAGAATTTTAGAAAGTATCTTTTAGATAAACTTTTCAAATTATATTTTAACTTCTTCTGCGGTTTTAATCAACATATTAAAATAATCGAAGAGAATATTCAACAACAAATTACTTATAGAATTATGCATATTAATTTGTAAGACAAACATTTATATATTATTGCTTGAACAATAAGACTCTATCTTCTTAACTCTAGTTACTCAGCTAAACGTCCAGATAACGAAAAATGATCTAGAAACGTATTCTTTTCTGGAAGTGCCCGAGAAAGTCAAGACCATTCAAAAACCAGTTGTCGTCCAAATCACCTGATTGCGGTTCAAAATTAAGAGGACCGTCCGAAAATAACCTTCCAGTTGCTTCAAAACGAGACGTTAATAAACTAAACTAATCAATTAATAAAATAATTTCCTTTCGATTGCACGATAACCACCTGTTTGCAACCTCAGTTTACTTCTAAAATCAGATTAATGATAAATGCTGAAATTGGGGCAATATTTGAAGCAATCTTTTAGAAGACGCCATTAAATAAAACAGTGATATGAATAGAAATAAAAGTAATTGTAAATAATTATAAATTCAGATAAAAATATTTAACCTGTTCTTTCGTTTTTTCCTTCAAGGCAACGATATTAAGAAACAATTTGTCGAAATAAAATCATGAATAAGGTAAAGGCACAATGGCTTAGAAGAAATCCAAGTTTGTCGGAAGTTCTCCAGCGATGAATTATTTTGAGATTTCTTCTCCCTTACAATGTTTATTAATATTACCGCGTTGGGGGAATCAAGGGATATTTGCCCCTAGTTTTAATTTTTATTTTATTTTTCAAATATTTTGATTGTTCGCGTAATAAAAGGATTTGCTTTTAGGAGTGAGAAATGTGCGTATGCAAAATTGGTGTCTCAATAATCTTAAAATAAATGTATTTCATGAAATCACATAGTGTCAAATATCCATTACCTTTGGGACACTTCATCCAATATTAGGGATGCTTTATCCTAGGGGTATGGATAGTTAATCTTGCATGAAAGGGATACTGAAATTATTTCCATCTTTTGTATATACGGAAAATTCAGAAATTGTGTTAAAACTACTGAATTGAAATCTTCTTAATTATCAAAAAATATTATTGAAACCAATATTAAAAATTAATTAATATGGTTAATTGTTATCAATAAAAATCTTGTAATTAAATTGAATAAAATAGTTCAAAATTAAATAAACATTAACGTCTTAGAGCATTGAAGAATTTACCACCTTTAGAACAGAATAGAATGCATAAAAATGAAAAGAAAGAATGTAAAAAAATTTTTATAAACAAAATTAGAAAAGCTTAATAGATTTACTCCTAATATTTTAATGAAAACAAAAGAAGAAGAAAGAAGTATATATTCTTCTAAAAAATGCAAACCAACGAAGAGAAGGATTCAACCGAAATGGTAAAAGTTAAATAAAATGAAACGATGACAAACAGTTCGAGCAAAAAAATTATATTAAAATAATAAATAGATAAAAATCGTAATCTTGCAAGCGAGGAAAAAAATGGAATGAATAAATTTCAATCCTTTTTTAAATTTTTACCAGAAATTTTTTTTGTATTATTTGTAAATATCACATTAATTTTTTTTAACATTCTTTTATAATTATTTACAAACTATTTTTAAGTAACTCAGTAGTTTTCTCATTTAAAAGTCAACTACCGAAAACACTAACAATTAAGTCGACATTTAAGCCATAGGGTTGATAGTACAGTCATCCGGCTTGATCATTCGAGTTACCATATTGACCACAAAGTTCTTCGTACGAGAGAGTTGATGACAAACGCACAATATACTTCGGCCGGCTACGAACATCAAAGCTGCAGTAAATATCTAAATGTTAAAAAACCAAATAGAATTAATATATTGCACAAACTCGTGCATCAAACTATAGCTTGAAATATGCTTAAAACTCGGAAATATATTTATTCATCACACCATCTATCAGAGTGAACTTACAGACCACAAAGGAATGAAAAACAGAGAATCTACTTCGGGGCTCCCAAAACATATTTACCTACACACCATTATAATGACTTTTCAGATCGGAATGAACCATCTGAGCAGAGGCCAAATAGGGTTGGCAAACAGAAATTACCAACCATCTCATAATATGAGAAAATAATCTTGGTCAAGTACCCATAGATTTCCCGACTAACTGAAATTCCGTTCTGTATGCTGTCGGACTTTTCTTTCTCAAGGTGAGAGATTAATCACATTGAAATGCAATGGATCCAAGTTACCAAACAAGTGAGGAAACCGAATATAGACTTTATCATGCATTTACTTGAAAGAGTGGGTCAATGCGTGTACACATAAACAAATAATATCAGTGCTTATATTGAAAAAATATATTTTAGTTTATATAACAGATTAACAAACAAATTTTCATTCCACAAAAGTTGTGGGTTTTTATATAACTTATTTAGACACGTCTCGATGTAAATAGAGAATTTCTTCCAGTTTACTGCTCTCATTTTAAGATTTTTACTATTTCTGCAACTATGATTAAATTCATTTCATTAATACTAACCGTAATGTAATTAATGCCTGAAATGTAGAGACATTACGTACAAGCAGTCTTTAAAAATCAGCGTGTGAAATTCCCTTCTTTCGAATGTCGCAAGATATCTCGTCCCAGGGTTCTTGCCGCGTACGTCAAAATGTAAATTACTGGTCACCTCATCAAGAAGAGATATTCTTGCAAAATAAGCCTCATCAAAAGGCGCCACATGCAGAGAGCCCCTCTAAAACTAGTGAAGCTCCGTCACGAGGGAAAGAACTTTAGATTGCTTATAGGCAGACATCTCATCCTCGTACTTGAGGTGGCCCAAAGGAATGGAGTTTGGTGCGGAAATACATCCTCTTTATATGATTTCTGTTAAGTCTGTGATATTATTGCCTCAAAACTGTCAATATTCAATGTTTTTAATCTCCTTATGATTTTTAGTTTCCTATCTCTGTTTGGAAGAAATGCTCAGAATGGCTTCCACTCAGCCTTGCTTTTGCTTTTCTGACACATGCTCGTCTACATATGGGGAGAGATGCTCCACTTTCATCGAAAAGAAATGCAGACGCTGGTCAGCGATTCCTGCTATCTACGTACAATGTGCCGGGGAGAAATGCTCACGGCAAAGAGGAGAAACACTGGCTGGGGCTACAGGTAACAAATTGGATCGATTTCACTATTTATATAATTTTTGTCATGACATGATAATATCTAGAAAAAAACACACTTGCTGCAAATGTCTATGCTATCTGGGTAGTTATTTATCTATTTTCTATAGTAATTATTATTATAATAGTAATAATTATATTAACTATCTTCTATAGTATCTTAGATATTATATATCTTCTATAGTATCTTAGATATTATATATCTTCTATAGTAATTTTAAGGATGTCCTCCTCTTTGAAAGCTTCTGAACAAAGCATGTCAACCACTTTCTACGAGTAAAATCCTCCTTCCCTCCTCAGTTTATTAAAAAAAGCAACAACAATTGTTTGTCAGTGCATGGATTACATATATTAAGAAGCTTTAATTTCCATTAGATTGCCATTTTTTGTTTATAATTAACGAATTTATAAAGGGTGCCTAGTTGCCTCTTTTCAAAAACTGTTTTGGGCAACTTCATATATTTTCTGTCTCAGTTTTCAAATTATCGTTTCGGAGCAAATAATCTCATTGATAGAGAAAGAATGCTTAATGCATTTATAAAATATTCTGCTTTTAATTCTTCAGTGAGAAATAACACTCACCAAACGATGAAGAATTAATTTTGATACATTAAAGTAAGGAAAATAAAGCTACAATAATTTTTTCCTTTTGCATTATTGTTTTTGGGTTAAAAAGTTATAGTAATTAGATATTATAAATGTTTTATATGTGTCATTCTTATATTAAACATTTGATTCTTGTGCTGTACTTTTTATTTTGTATTTGAAAATTTGTTTTAACCCACTAGCTCCTGAGATTACCGCGACAAATTTTATTTGTCAGATTAGGCCAAGTTGTATAGCCATATTAGGGCTATAGAGACAAATCTTTTTAGTTTTAAATGATGTTCAGATGAAAAGAACATTTGTTTGTCTTATGCAACATGAAAATGATGTAAATTTCCAAAAATAGCAAAAGTTTAAAAGGTTTCGAAATCGTCTATTAATTTTTTTAATCATTAGGAAATCAGTATTAATAACAAAAACAAAATAATAATCTTTTGTTATATTTCATAGCATTGACTCAAAGCAATTTACGTGTTTACGTGTTACGAGCTAAAATCCCTCAATTTCTGTTTACCCATTTAAAATGAGTTTTTAACGCATTTATTATATTCACTGGTATGAACTTTGATAAGATAATGTTCCTATAAACACGAATGGCTCAAATGAAAGAAATTCACTAATAACTTGAATAATGTGATTGGTCCTCTTAAATTTGTGGGTAGGTCATTAATATAGAGCAGAGGTTCCGGGTACGCGAAATCAAAGTTGTTATTGGTGGAAGCAAGAAAACACGAGGGATTAAAAAAGTTAGAGAATTTTGTTTCTCCAAGTGAATATTTGCTATTTAATAACTACACTACTTGACTATTTATTATGAAGAAGTGTAATTTTTAGCTATCCTTATAAGTTAAAATCAAATAATTACAATGCTGGTTTCATTTTCTTTGGCATTGAACTAATACTATATTAAAAATGGAATAAAATGTAAAATTAAAAATAAGTTCTTCAAATGTTTTTGATTCGAGTCTTTTTATTTTAACCTAACCTTAAATTTTTTATAACTTCTTTGCATAGGCGTGTGTTTGGGGGGGGGGGAGTTGGATGTGATAGTAGGGGATATGCCAGGGGAAAAAGGTTGGGAACCCTTGATATAGAGTGATGGCGGTGGTAGGAGGTCCTAGTTATGGGTCAACTCCACACTCACCTAATATATAACCACAAGGCTGTTGTATATTAGGCGTTGCACGGGCAATCTTGAATAATGAGATATTCTCAGGTGGAGAGAAGTGAGATCACGTGAGGCCTTGGGATCCATATTTTTTCATATGCCCGGCTCCGTTTTTTTTCAACAAATATTGTCACTTACTTTCCCCAAGAAATGTAAATATTCTTTCAAATCTAGTCTTTTTATTGCTAATTTTCATATACCCGCCTCCGATTTATTTTTTTTACATATATTGTCGCTAACGTAAACGTTACATTTCCCCCAAAACGCAAAAAGTCCTTTGAATCCTATATTGTTTAATTAAAATTTTTAAATCCAACATTTTAATTACCTTCTAGTTAATAACCCAGCGTTTCTCGGAATCCACATTTTTTCATATGCCCGCCTCTGTTTTTTTTCCCTACAAATATTGTCACTAAGCTTCCCCAAAAAACGTAAATCTGTTTTGTATCCTCTCTTGTTGGATAAAACTTTCAGTTCTAGCCTTTTTACTACCTTAAAGCAGTTTGGTTTGAATGAAAACGCGAGAATTATAATGCTTATAAATTAAAAGAGATGAGCATGATATTTGTTTTGCAAAAGAAAAAATGAAACGAAATAAAAAACAGAAACGATTTAATAGTACACCAAACTGATAAATTAAACACCAGAAACATATATTTTCGCCTTGCCCGTATTTGAATAATAATGAAAAAAAACCCGGATAAAAATGAATAAATATTTTCTCCCAACAAACGTAAATGTTGCGGAACACCGTACGTCAAAAAAGAAAGAAAAATACAGGAAAATGATTTTTGTCCATTGTTAATAAATCCAAACACAGAAGCTCGCTTAAAAAGAAATACCAACTTCCGTTAAATAAATAAAAAAATACAACATCGGATGTGAAAACTAATAATAGGGGGAAAAAGAATCCGCCGTGAATGAATTCACCATGCTGCCAACAGATGGCAGCACGTCAATTTAATCATTTTGAAGTTTTTAATTAATATATTTTTAACTAATTACAATTTCGGAATTTGAATAGTCGAAATGGATTCCTTGGATTATTTTCCATCTTTTGGTACTTACGGCTCGTTTCAGGATTCAGTGGTTCGTGAGAAGATAAAATTACATACATACATACGTCTGTTGACGTTCGAATTTTAATAGGATAGATGATAAAAGTTTCTATAATGGGCTATCTCGTATAATGCGTCATTCCTTGAAGTCACGTGACACGTCTTGTCTGACCAATCAGCTATTCCTTTGTTCTACTGCTTTCTTTGGCTCTTCTCTCCTGGCTACGTTGTGCCATGTCTGACAATCGGCTGTTTCTTTGTTCCTCTGTTTCTTCCGCTCTTCTCTTCTGGCCACGTTGTGCCATTACTGTTAATAGGCTATTATTTTGTTCTTCTGTCCTGCCCACTTTTTGCCATAGTTGAAAATCGGCGGTTTCTTTCTTCGTCAGTTGCAGCAACTCTTCTTTCACGTTTCATAATTGCCTGCTGTCCACAGGCAGCATCCCTGCAACTCCTCTTTTCCTTTCAGTCATTGGAAATAGAGAGAATTGAACAAAGTAAATATAGTAACTTTAAATTATCTTGCACGGGCTATCTCAAATAATGCGTCATTCCATGGCGGAGAGAAGAAGTGAGGTCATGTGATACAAACACTTAGATAAACCAGCGTTGCTGGGGATAAATATTTTTTCTTATTCCCGCGTCCAGTTCATAAACACATGAAGCAAGATACATTACATACCTGGCCCGGCGTTGCACGGGCTATGTCGAATAATGCGTCGTTCCCTGACGGAGAGAAGAAGTGAGGTAATGAGACACATACCCAACATTCTCTCCTAAATAAATAAGGAGTAAATAACAGTTCTGGCTGCATAAAAAGTTTGTATCTGATGGTGATTTTGTCCTTCAATAACATTTAGACGACGTTCTCTACCAGAAATATTTAAACTTGATCAAATCAATGAATAATGATTAAAATCACTAACATAACTAATCTGTATCTTTCGGCACATAACTTTACAGGAACAAAACACGCCTGTAAAGTCGTTAAAATGATTCTGTTTGACGTTATATCACGGGATAAAAAAAGAATTTATACACTTCCAACAATACATATTTTAATTCTGTCAGCGTCACTTTTTTATTGTTGTTGTGGCAATGTCCTTTAAAGTAAACAACTTCAACAATAAAATATATTTTGAACTGCGGCTGTAAGAATGAAAAGTATTGTTGTAAATTAGTTTTTAATATCTTTTTTATTAATTGTAATTTCGGAATTTAAATGGCCGAAATTGATTCCTTGGATTATCTCCATCTTTTGGTACTTTCGGCGCGGTTCTCCGTTCAGCGGTTCGTGAGAAGATAGAAGGGCATACATACATACATACGTTTGTTTACCTTCGAATTTTAATAGGATAGACAAGACTTCATTCTTTTCAGAAGGGCAAATGCTGTACAGCGACAATATGCTGACACACTAGACGACATAGGATTGAATACGTATGCAGATTTAATACAGCAACATATTTAATAAAACAGCAACTAAGTTAATAAAAAGAAATTATAGTATCAACATCGTTCAATCACGCGCACTGGTAAGTATGCAAACAAAAAAAAACGTGAGAGAGAAAGCTAGTAGGGCATCGCCTTTAAGGACTGCAGTACTTCTTTGCTATTGGACAAGAGATGGCATCACAAAAAAGTCGTAAATTCAGCAAGCAAACACAGCTGGCGATGATGCCACGTATTTGAAAAATAAAATAAAATAAATTTGCTTAAATGTGAATGTAAAATTTATCCTGATACCTTAAATAACTTCAAAACGTATGGTTAAATAATCACACCGGAGTTGAAAACATGTGTTTAGAACATTTCTAAATCAGCTCTCATTAAATTTAATTGAGAGCTGTTTTAGAAATGTTGTAAACACCTGTTTTAAACTCCGGTGTAAACGCGCCTTAAGAACTAGATTAATTATCAGCCACATTTCTTCTAGGCAACATTTTACTCATTCTGAATGAAAGCAGTGACTTTTTTTTCTATAGAACCTTTTTCAATGGTAGAATGATAGTAAAAAAAAACCGTGACAGTATCATGATTTATTTAATAAGCTTTGTAATGTATTATTTATATAAAAGCATCCTGATTTTTTTAAAAATATTCATTTTGAATTATGAAGCATAAATCTTACATAGAAGTACATTTTTTTCAGCAAGCAATTAATTTTAAAGATAAATATTGCGGCTGGATCTAATAAATATGATGAATCTTCTATACTTCTACAGGACAAACGCCAAGCAAAATTTATACTTGTTTAGGACCAATGCAAATGACCTGCCAAGAACGACTATTTCTTAGATGAAATTAAATAAGCATGAAATACCGAATGAAAGTTTTTGAATAATGTCGTGCTCTCAAATAATGGTGAGTTGAAAAAGGCTGTTCCCACCTACATAAAGCTGAACCTTATAACAGATGTAACTATCCGCCAGATGGCACTGCCTCCCTCCTGCTAGTCAGATGACTCTCTTATAGTGTGTGTGAAGACGCGCGAGTTCCGGTATTGTTGAACCAGCAAACTGTTTTCTTTTCTTTGTAAAATGTAAATATTCTGTAAATAATCACTTAACCATCATTAGATAATTACTTATTATTTCATGGAGCCCTCTTCATTTCGTCTCGAATTATTTTATGTTTATGTAGTAATGGCTCGCTCAGTAAATCTTACATATAGAGAAGAGCCATTTTTATAATGGCTCTACAATGGGCGCCATTTATATAATGGCTTTGCTCTATTAGTAACTATTACTGAGCGGGTCATAACTTTAATCCACAGAAAAGACAGTTCAGGTTGAAATAAATGAACATTTTGTTGGTATTACACTACCGGACCTCTTCGAGTGCATTACTCTCACTCACACACACTGTCAAAAATTCATCTGCGTAGAGGGAGGGAGGCAGCGCCATCTAGCGGATAAATACATCTGTAACAACATGAATTATCGCTTTAAACGAAAGCTTGGAATTTAAATTTTAAATACCTCAAAATTTTAGTACTCCATATCATTTTTTAATTCACTACTGACCTGATGCTCCCAGAACGCCATTCTTTTACCTATATACGCCAATATTTAATTTACGAGCAATGATCCTTTAATTCAGTATTCACTGAATCACTACTGCCTGATTATGCAAAGTGTTGACGCTACTGAAAGACTACAGGAAGGAAAGTTTCCATCCTTTTTTACGAATGAAATGAATTATTAAGGAACGAAGGGGGAGTCGTGTACTTGTAAGCATCTGAAAGTATTTTTGTAAGGAGATATACAAGTTTACTCCATGTAATGTACTTTCTCCATGTGTAGGTGCACTAGAGTTCATTACATTCAAACAGAGCTTCACAAAATATTTGAATTACGCTTGGAACCATTCTGAAAGGAGTTCATTATAAGAAATGAAAGAAAAGAAGGACGACCAATGCTGTCGGACAGATGTTTGCGTAAGTCCCTTCTTCAATTTTCGTTGCATAAATATGAGACTTTGTTTATTTATTTATTTTTTTTAATATGAAACATCAGAATATATGCATGTAAACCCTTAATATTCTCATTTGCATTTCAAAATGAGTTGTAATTCCAGTATACATCACAACGTAAATAAAATTCTGGTTTTGATGTGAATGTGTAAAGCAAAATCTTGGCTGTATTATTTTTATGTATGAAACGTTTCTTAACGGTAAATTAAACTAGAATTTCTAATTTAAAAAGTTAATGAAAGAATTTTTAAATAAAAAATATTTGAAGGGTGCCATTTTTATGCACTACCAATGAAGTTTCCAAAGGAAAATTTAATAATTTTGACTTATGCTATTAAAAGAGCGATGTAATATTCAGTGTAATCCTTGTTTTTCAAATGTCATGCAACATTTTCTATATCATTGCCAACATTAAATTAAGTGTTGTATTACGAAATATTCTGAATTCCACTTCAAAATCAATATTTATGAACTTCAGAATACACCTAACTAAACCGTAAGCAACAATGTGATGAAATTTAGATTAACCACGTTCATTTTAAAAATATCCAGGTTGCCTCACTCTGTTCCAAATACTAAATGACTGACTACCACACATTAGATTCTAAAGAGAATAAAAATATTTAGTATAAGGATATATTTGATATCAATTTACATGAATAATGGGAAATTTAAGGGAATTCCGCAGCTCTGTGGATTATATAAATACCTGCAAGTACTGATATATTACTAAAAAAAGAGATATTTCAAACAAAATGCAAGCCATAACATGGGGTTCGTGATGGTAGTTTTACCATTATTACCTTATTATAAGCAATTTACAAAAGAAACAATAAAATTTTCATTATGTAAAAGAAATAATCAATTGGACAATTAGATTATCAGTACTAATTTAAGCAGAAAATGCTTTTAGAAATAATAAATAAAATCTGATTAAAAAGTTGATCCCGTTCCTGAACTCTCATCAATTGTAAAAGAAAGGAAATATAGTACTTAGCTTTTCGTGTGGCATCACTTTGGAGAACCTTGAGATACTTAGGACAGAAATTCTAAACCGGAGAGTCTGATTTAACCTTCCGTTAGTCGCATGAAATTTTGTTACACCATTAGGCGCGCGGGGTCTATTTATCCCCTATTTTCTCTTCCTTTTTTCCTACATATATTTTTTTCTCAGAAAAGATATATCAGCTGCAAAATTAATAATAAATATCTAAGAAATCCAAAAGAAAGCAAAAATAATTTTAGATGGATATTTGGAATATTTTTATAGAGATTACAAAAATGCTATGAAAAATCACAACATTTTTCATTACTTCTTTTAAATGCTCTCTACAGACTTAGTTATGGCATTTTTTAAAATATTTTTCGTTAGTGTTGTCACAATTACTTCCACAAAATATTTGCATCTATACCTATTAGGGTGGCCCTTATTATAATGGCGAAAAATTTACTTAACAATTTTTAAGCGCACACCCCATAATTGTTTTCCTTTTACCATAATATGAAAGTATTCAAAATATTTCTTCAATATATAAAGATTAACCCGTGCCGCATCGAGCTTGATTATATAAAAATATAGGAGTGAAAACGAAAAATTAAATAGTTTTTGAAGTGTACATTTATTATTCATATTAATAATGTCTTGATTTTGTTAAGAATTTTAATAATACGCATTTAATACAGTTAACAATACAATTTTAATCATTTAACATTTTTTAATAATATATTTAGTCAAATGTTCGTTTCAGAGTAGCCTTCTTGCCGGTTTGTGCTTCCTTTGTCTTGCTTCCTGTGGTCTTCGACACACTGAAGAAGAAATTGCTTTTGCTCTTCATCTACAGTTAGTAATCCATTAAAATCTTGCATCAATTTCGCCCCTCTTTCGGCTGTATAATTAACAACTCTGAGATTTTGGAATATTTGGTAGTCTGATTTTGATAGTCGAGTCTGAGTTCCTTCCAATAAAGACTATGCATAATTCAACGAGCTCCCGATAATCGTTCTTCAAATTTTTATTTTTTAGCGCATTAGAAAGATAATTCACATTACTCAGTATTTCGCTCTCACTACATATTGCGTTCAAGTATTTATATCTGTCCATATAATTTTCTTTTTCCAAATTATTCCATTTTTTTCTGATTTTTTTAAAGAAAGCTACATCTGGACTAGAAGTCACTTCGTTTAACTCATACTCGAAAACACTTCGTAGCACTAATTCATATATGTGATCCCTGGAAAATATGTCATCTCTCGATCTGCATACAGCTCTAGAAATGTAATAGCACCGTTGATACGACCCGTGTTCGAACTAGTTGTGTCAGAACAGAGAATTTGAGCTTTATCTTCCAATCCCCAATCTTTTAAAACATTCCAGACAGCCATAGCTTGCTCCTTCCCTGAAGAATTTTCTAATTTTGGCACTCCCAGCAATTTTTCTGTAACAATAATAGGCAGTCTTTCACTTTTTAAATCTCTCACATTTAAAGCAGGTAGCAATTTACTATCCCAATGAACGCATACGAAACTAGGTTCATTTTCTTTAAAGAATTCTTTAATCCTAGTAGCTTTCGTCTTACGAAAATCTTCCCGATGTCTTTGGATCGTATTTCGATTGATTGCCAATTCATCTATATTGTGTCCTAAAGACTCAGCTACGGCTTCGAGAATAAAAACAGCACTTCTCTGACTAATGTGGAATCGATCGAGTACAGCCATTATTTTTGGAGTTAAGAAACATTTCCTCCCACGTACAATTCCCATTCTTAATTCTATCTGCGCATTTATGTTTTCCTCAAGAGACGACTGGGCAATGTTTGGTGAAGGCCCAGGTTGATCAGAAATATCTTCGGTACCTGACGATTCTTCTGATGAATCCATGAAATTGCCATCGATCTCCGAACTATGATGAGCCTTAGCGCGTCTGCTTTCTTGTTCTATGACTCTCAATAATACCCTTTCTTCACGCTTCGCTAGCTTCATATCGATTCTCATTAGACATCCTCTCCGTCCTGCTTCTCTTTGACTCAATAAATTTTTTTTTTTGTCTTCTTCAATTTTTATGATTTCCAAGGCATTAGCGTGAGCAATATGAAATAAATTATTTAAATCTGATATAAAGTTACGTTCATTTTCTTCTTGCGTTTCTGACCTACGGCAGGCACTTTTTTGAAGATTGCGCCAATAATTGTGCATCTTCATGATCTTCACTACACAGTGAGGTGTCGCTCTTGTAGGAATCCTTGCTCTCTCCCAGAAAATGAGGCATTCGCGCACTACCAAGTTGGCACTTTCCCTCATGGATAATTTAACTTCATGTAAATTATAAAATAGCACCGATAGTACTTGCAGATTAGATGGAAGTTTGCATCCGGTAATTTGGTGACGTTCACTACCAATTAAATAAATATTTCGATCACCACTTCTAAACTCGAAGACATAATTGCACTAATAGTTGATCCAAACAGCGACTAAAGTAGACTGAGAACGAGACGCTGGCGTAGGAAGGAGCGAGACATGAACGAACAAGTCGCCGCTTGCACGCACGTGCTTCCAACTTCTACCGCGCTGCGGCACGTGTTCCCGTCCTTTGATTTGAAAAAATGAGGCCTCTAATTGTTTCTACGAACAAAAGGAACAAAAATGGAGGGTGTGCGATTTGAAATTAGAACTTCAAAAAATAAGGGCCACCCTAGTGCCCAGTCCCGCGTGCATGGCGAATCTTCTGAGGAATTGAATCTCAAGACTGTGATCCTCCGTTTCTGAGCCCGGGATGATGAGTCCTCAGAGTTCCCCGTGCATCAGAATTAAGACAGAATTTTTGTTAAAAAATTATTTTATCCCTGAATTTGTTACTGTTCGAGAAAACATATTTACAGTTCTTATTAAAAAAGTGATGCAGTCAACTGAATCGATTTTTGAACTGATTTTGAAGAACGGAGACTTGGGTCTCTGAAGAAACGAAAAAACAGAAGAAAGCATTTGTTATTTGCTTAACGGTATTTCTTGCTGTCTACCAAGAATCCAGATTAGAAACCAGAAACTTTTTGTTCTATATATTACGAAGGTTTCTTTGGATATAAGAAAAAATCGACAATGTTGATGCATCTTCCAATTTTT
>BGPR01004914.1:5568-22067 GCA_013235015.1 Araneus ventricosus
ATTATGGGGGGGGGACATCTTATAAGTAACGTAATTGGTTGCTTCATTCCTTGATTTCTGCTGATAGGTTGAGAAATCGCGAATCCTCTACTAGGCCTTCTTTCACATATCAGCAATTTACCGACAGAAAGGCGAAAAACACAAATTAATTAATTAAAATAACTAATATATCTAATTCGTATTACATTGTGAACATTTATGTACAGTGCATTCCTGATTTTGCCGTCCCTTTCAAAGTACCGCCCCTCCACCATCTCTTTAGCTACGTCACTGCCCATAGAAATCTGATCTTGGAATATTAATGCTACACTGTAAAAAATATCCGGTTTTTTTTTCGGACTTTTTCCGTATATTTGACGGTTTAAAGCTGTTTTGTTCACAAAACGGTTTTTCACCGTTTTCCGCTCCAGCCATAAATGGTTTAAAACCGTCAGTTCAAATTCTATTTTTCGTCATACGGTATTGCTTTCCGTACGATAACTTTCTCCTTTCTTAAATCATTTTAAGATTATTTTTTACACTTGCCCATATTGTATGAAGTCACCGGTGGTCTAGTGGTTAGAGCGACTGTCTGCCAACTCTAAGAACGAGAGTTCGATCCCCGGCTCGGAGGAGTTTGAAGTTTTGTTACCATCTGCATCGAAATCATCCAAGTAAGTTCAATTAAGAATTAATTGAAATAATTAATTAAGCCTTGATTAATTAATATTCCTAATTGATAATAATTAAGATTTCTAATTAATCGACTTTCCAGATAATTCGAGAAATGAAGAAAATCTCTAAGCTGGAAAGATGACGTCACTCACTTCAGTTCACATCAGCACGTTTCAACTCAACTCGAACAGAAGGAGAAAACAACTCAACTCCCACCTACCATATTACGCTACATACTACTCGTAACTTTTACGGAAAAACTTGTTTTTGTGTATGTAAAAAACCGTTGTGCCTACGGATTTACTTCGTAACTTTTACGGTTTTGCACAACCAACCCAGCTGCCAGTTTAAAACCGTAAATTTTAGGGGAATTTTTTTACAGTGTACCAATTCAAGCGGCTGCAATGCCTGTTGAAGGTTTTCTATGACTAAAAATTAACAGCAATTAGGGTCAGAGATTTAAAGTTGGTGTTGTGAATCCAAGAACGGAATACTTTCTTTTGTCCCTTGGTCAGCTTCAGTGGCGGCTCGTCCATTAGGGCAGAAGCAACCCCTGAAATTATTTTGTAAACTTGTATTTTTCGTTTTTATTCTGATTTTCTTACTTTTCCACTCTCAAAGTTCAACGACTTACGAAAATGCAGAAAAGCAATAAAAAATTGGTAAAAAGGAATAAAATTAATCCAAACGAAAAAACACGCAGGTCTGAGCAGCAAAGTACTCTGCCCCCACCCCGAAATCTGTTCACTACGCAGAAAATACGGAGAGAAAAAGCAGCCCTTTCTTCCTTTCACTTAGACGGGCTGAAGGGTGAGCAGTTCTGGCTGGCAGGGAGCCAACTGAACTTTTTAATATATTTTTCTTTCTTTCCTTACTCTCACACAACTCAATGGCTGTTTATGAGTTTCAATTCGTGTTTCGTCGACAGAATCTGGATTTAGAATAAAAAAATTTGGCCTACTTAGAGATAAACTAGCTTTTAAAATTTTATTCTCTTGATAAATATTTTCTGCAGCTCTCCTCGTTTCTTAGCCGACGAGCCGCTACTGGTCAGCTTTGACAACTCGGTCGTTCTCCAGCCTGAAGGGCAACATGAACATGAACATATGTAGCAGGAAGTAGTTCTACCGGTTTTAACGAAAACCGTTTTTTTTTTGTTTTGGTTAACCGGATTTTTCGGCTATTTTTTAAAAAATCTAATAACCGGGCAAAAAACTGGATCACAAAAATAAGGTCGATTTTTGCTTCGATTAGATTAAAATTTACTAAGTTATGAAGCTTTGAATTTCATCATCTTAGGCCAATCAACGACGACCGCTTCCTCGAGGCGTCTGTGGTTGACGGTTTACTGAAAGAGTATTTATGAACAAATAAATATTGGCCAATAGATTGACTTCTTGTAGAAACAATATTAATAAAAAAAATTTGTCTATGAACGGCGTTTGTTTTCTTTTAAAAAACAAACCTAAAACCGGTTATTTTGAGCGGTTATAACAGCCAGGTTAAACAGGAGGTGAAAAAAAACCTGAGTAACCGAATTCTCAATAACCGCCATTCCTAGCTTTCAGTGAGTTTTTTTTTTTCACTATAGTGAATGTCACTTATGGAGATCCTTTTGGATCCTAACCGAAGTGATCACTATATCCGAAATGCCTTAATTAATACAAATCTATGAGAAAGGCATACAAGAACAACAGGAAAACAAACCACACAACGGTGTTGGTATGTGCTGATTCGTTTCAACTAGAAACCGCGGGAGTGTTTTCCCCTAAACTTTCTCGTATACGTCCCCAAAAAGATGCTGTTTCCTCTCTCCCCATGTGGATAAAAAAATTCGAACCTACTTTTATCCAGAATCCAATGACTATCAGAAGGGTTTTTATTATAGTGATTGAAAAATATTTAGGTAAAGAATCAAATTCAAAGAGATGTGTACCGACTTTCCGCTCTTACCGGCTGAAGGACAAACTTACGTAATTCGCTCCATAGCTTTCGCGTGCACAGAAGCTTGCTTCCAGTACGCATGCGCGTGAAGATCACTTTTGAAAAGAATCCGTTAATCATACAGACCGACAGACAGTCAACCCTTTGACGGATTTGGCCCAAAATTTTATACGGACCTACATTCAGGACGATAAAACTGCGTACCAAATTTTATCCATCTACCTATTCAAGTTTTTGAGTTGTAGTGTTCGCATGACAGCGGACAGACAGATAGGCAGACTTCCCGTCGACGGATTTTGTCCAAAATTTGATAGAAACCTAGAAATTATGTGTCAAGATCACATACCAAATTTCATCCCCGTAGCTCTAATAGTTTTCGAGTTATCGTGTTCACACACACACAGACTGACATAAGTCCAAAATTGTGTTTTTAAGGGTCTAAAACGTGGAGATTCGTCATTTTTTGTCCGAATTTTTTGACGATTACAATACTTTCTCTTTGTATACTTCGTATACGAGAAAGTGAAAAGCAGTGCAATGTACAGAATTAGTAAAAAAAGAAAAAAAAATCAACGGGAGGCTGTCTCCGCGGAACGGCCGATGGGATTGAGGGCGTAGATTTACTTACCTTACTAAACTGTGACTAAAGTAGCTCTATGTTACTGTTAACTCTATAGTGACTATTAGTCTAGCGTGACTCTATTTATTCAAAATTCTTCGTGACTTTCACCAACTTTGCAACTCGACCGCTACTAAACCGTAATTCCCAATTCTAAAATTAATTTTACAATCTTCAACGTCTACCTTTCTCTGTTAAATGAAACTAAAACCAACTTTCTATTTTATTTGGTTGCGGAGCTATAAGCGTTTAAAAATACTACGAAAAGCGTCATAATTTTTCCTTTCCCGTCACACCATTAGACCACCATGGAGAGACGTAAGTATACGTCAGAAAAATTAAATATTTAACTTTTTAAGTTTACTTAAGGGGACAGGTTACCTTCTAAACATTTTATAAAATTGAAGTATTAATGAAAAAATTTTCATGCTGTTAAAACTTAACAATCATATTAAGTCATCTTAATTAGAAAAAATCATTTTGATCTGCTTATTAAGTTGAAATTTAAATTTTTTAAAGAAAAATTCAATTTTTAAAATTCCCTACTACTTTTTAAAATATGAATATTTTTGCTTCAAATTATATTTGCAGGTTTACTGAAACAAAACTGTGCGTGGATTTTAAGGTGCATCGCTTAAATATAGATATTTTACTGTTTTATGTGGTGAAAAATGAGGAACTTGAGCATTACCTCAATTTATATCTTGCATATAAAGAAAACTAAGCAACTGAATCATTATCACATGCACAGTTTTATCATCTGCTTAACGATAAAGAAGTACAAAAAAATTTGAAAGCTCTATCTGAAAAAGAAAAAAAAAATCCCTTTTCGGCAAGCTTGAAGGCAAAGGTAGATTCCTTTACGCTAATGTTACAAAAATAACGAAATATTACATATTGATCAATACAGACATAGCCAATGACTTTTTTGTTTCTACACAATGCAATATTTACGTTGTGATTCTGTCTTCATGACATTTAATTTTTTACTATATCAAGGTTTTATCATTCCAAAAGATTATGCTAGATTTATTGGTCAGTAAATTGGTCATTTTTTTATACCCCAACACATAATCATTCAACACGTAGGAATCATAAAGAAATAAACATCCCAGCAGCGCAAATATCCCCTAGATAACATTAAGCGAGCTTATCTGAAACAGTAGCAAGAAATTGACACGAATGAAGAACGACTCTAGATTAGTTTATTTAATCTAGGTTACCATATAATTGTGCGAACATTACTTTGTCATATGGTAAAATCACATGACATGAAACATTACTAGAATGGGCTCATTTAGAGAACTCCCTGGTTACAGAGATAATAGTCACTAAATTCTTAACACATAAGAAAATAAAAATTATTAAACATTGTGAGTTCCAAATTTAATACGTGTGTTTAAATCATAGGATATCAATGCAGCTATTTTGAACAAGAAATTTAAATCTCCATCGACAGTTAAAAACAAATACTCAGGCAGAAAACCAAAGCAATTTTAAAGTTAATGAGATATTTTTCAATATAAAAAAGGATAAAGGGAACTCTTATATATCTATCTTTTTTGGCTATTAATATTTAATTTATTAAACAAATCTTGGTGCAGCCATGTTTAGTTAAATATGAAATTAAATTAATCTGTCAAATTAACTAATCATCAAATTAACTATTTAAATTAACTGTTTGATTAATTAAAATTAACTATTTACTTAAATAAAATTAAATATTTAGTTAATTGTGACGATATCTTCTTAAAAACTTTTTTATGGCTCATAGTGTATGCCAGAACTCTTAATCTTTTAATTATCTAATAATTATCTTAATTTAAATAAAAGTTATTGTGTCTGTATGTATGCTCCACATCTCCTCCTAAGCCACTGGACTGATTTCAACCAGACCTTGCACACTTTTTATTTAAGACAAGAGAAAATTCACCTTAACTTTTCAAAACCCAAAAGTTACTTACAATTTCTGTTAATTAAAAATTAAGCAATGCTTTTTTCCGCTATATCTTTGGAAATCATTATCTAACGAAACTATTTTTACACCTTATTATATTTTAAATAAAATTTGCATTTCAGTGACAAAAATTTCATTTCCATACAATTTGTTTCTCTCATTTTTATATTTTTTCAAAATTAATTTTATACTGATTCATAACAATATACTTTATTGTTGAAGAACAAGAGTAATACAAATATATATAGTTGCCAAAATACATTCACAAAATTCTGAACTAATGCTAAAAGAAAATTTTATAAGTAGACTATTAGCCATTTATATCTTGACCTAATAATGATTGATTTATTGTCATTCTTTAAATTAATGAATAATATAATAAAATATTCATTGAAGCCTTTCTTTCTTTTACTTAAGTAATTGTTAACGAAATTTGAAGTACCTATATAACAAATAATAATGTATGGAGAAAACGGCTGTTTTTAAAAATCGTTTGTTTCAATTGATATTCTAATTTTAATTAAAAACGTTTCAGATCAGAAAAGGAATTTGTTTATTATAATTTTTATACAATAGTAGCTTTTACATTAAAAATTTTAGACATGAAAGCATTTTAATCCTGAGCAAAGCCAGGTATATCAGCTTGTTTACCGTACAAAAAGTGGAAGTGAATGCGGCTGATGGGAGCACATAACTTCTAAGCAATTGTAGTTGTCGAAAAACTTTCAATATAAAAGTAGTTTGTTATGATAATGTGATAATTCCCCCAATTGAAATTTTCTTTCTATCTTCAATCGTAACGGAGCTATGGAGAAAAGATAAATTGGGGGGAATTCAACATCGCTTTTCAGCTCATAACTTCTAAGCAATTTTAGCTGACAAAAACTTTGAAAATAAAAGTTATTCGTTCTTATAAGGTGATAATTCGCCTAATTGAATTTTTTCCTATCTTTAGTCGTAACAGAGCTATGGGGAAATGATAAAATGGGGGAGGGGATTGAAAGTAGCATTTTAGCTCATAACTTCTAAAAAATTTTAGCAATCAAAAAAGTTTCAATACAAAAGTTGCTTATTATAAAGAGACAATAATTCGCCTATTTTGAGTTTTCATTCTATCTTCAATCGTAAAGGAATTATGGGAAAATAAAATTTTCAGTCCCCCACCATTTCCACCCCCTTTTAGCTGTTTAGCCCATCTACAAACTCGGTCGATATTTTCACCGACATTACAACATATCCCTCGCCAGTTAAAATCTAATCAAAATTACTTTAGTTATCGTATACACAAAATAACATGGGCAAAAGCGTTATATATATATACGGCTCTACTAATAATAAGGAAAAGAACATTTCGCCCTCTATTCTCATAAGGATTAGAGCTACAAGAATGAAAGCGGGTGGAAGAGACTGCAAATGACGAGAGCTTTCCAACAAGGGGTAACATGCATAGGTTAAAACGTACTTTAAATTAGGGGGAGAGGAGGGGAGGGTGGGAAAATCACTTTTCAGTTCGTAACTTCTAAGCAATTGTAGATATCGAAAACATTTAAATGCAAAAGTTATTCGTTATGATAAGGCAATAATTCGCCTAATTCGAATTTTCTTTCTATTTTCAATTGTAAAGGAATTATGGGAAAATGAAATTTTCATCCCCTACCATTTCCACCCCCTTTGCGTTGGATAGCCCATCTACGAACTCGACCGAGATTTTCACTATCCTTACAACATATCCCATGCTGGTTAAATTTACATCAAAATTACTCCAGTTATCGTGTTCACAAGATAACATGGGAAAAAGCGTTATACATATATATATATCAATATCATGAAAGTCAAAAAATGTTAAAATAAAATGGAGAGACTGCAGTAAATCGGTAAAAGCGTATAGATGCTCATCAGGGTAAGTAAAATCTATACGAACCGTTAAAAAATTAGTGAAATCATAATGTTTTCTGCGAACAGTGTTGGCATATAGCTAAAAAACACTGTCCTTTACCCCGAACATTATGATAAACCAAGAATTTGAATGAAATACAAATAAAAGAAATGAAATTACTAACCTAAAACTGAGAGATGCTACCAACAGGAGACGTGACAAAGGAAATAACTGAACGCGTCATGTAGGGACCGGATGTTTACGAAAATATCAAGTTACTTCTGAGGTTGGGGGGAGTTTCGATGAAGATTAGGAAATCGATGGAAAAAAGGATGAAAGCGAACTACATTGAGGAAACGATGAAGATTAAAGAAATGATGAAAAACGAAAGGAGTGTATTTAAAAATTAATGTGTAATATAAAAAATATAAGGTGTATATAAAAATTAAGGGACGATGATAAAAAGGAAAGGAGTGTATTTAAAAATTAAGGTGTATAAAATTAATGAAAGATGATAAAAAAGGAAATGAGTGTATTTAAAAATAGTGTAACTAGTGTAATTAAAAATTAAGGTGGAAACGGTAAGTGTTAAATAATATTTGAATTTGAAATCCGTTAATAAACGACTTCAAGATGCGTTTTCGAGGTAATCACATTAGACCTGTACAGCAGAGACCCTACCACAGTATTAGAACTGCGCCAGCATAGCTCTAATATGCAATCCTGTACTTACATCTTAAAGCCATAAATTAAAGGTTCGTAGAAGGAGGTAGGAATTTCATTACTATTAAGGTTATTTATAAGGTGTTGAATTTGTTTCTTGATTGAATTTTTATCGCTGCAGGTTTTGTTAATTCTTATGAGTTGATTAATGATAGTGTTTTTGTAGATTTTAGAAGAGATATTTGAGTTCCAAAAAATATATCTATTGACATTGAATTTAAACTCGTTTCTTTTGTCATAGATATCTATTTTTAAAGTATTTTGACTATCAATAATTAAATCCAGAAAAATAACTGGTTCTAGATAGCTATTGGTTTGTATTAATTTAAGTTCATTTGGATACAGAGTATTATTAGTTGTATTGAAATCTTTATGGTTAAAAATAATGAGTTCATCAATGAATCTAAAGACTGAATTCGAATTAATAGCAATATTCCGTTCAAAAAAGTGTACAAATAAATTGGCAAGAAGAGAAGAATAGCTGGTCCCTTGTGGGATGCCTTTAATTTGCTGAAAGATATTTTTCCCGTTGAAAATAAAGTTATTGTAAATACAGTAATTTGTAAGATCTTTCCACAATATTATTGGGATGTTAAGTAAGTTTTTTAGGTCGTAGAAATAGTTCATTAAGACTTCTTGTAATTTATCTAATGGGATGCTTGTGAAGAGGTCTTGAAAATCATAGGTTTCTATTGTATCTATTTTATTATTTTTAAGGAATTCGATAACTTTATTATTGTTTTTAATTATCCAGGTAAAATTTTCGTCTTCAATAAACTTGAGGATTATGTTGAGATATTTGGAGAAGATTATTCCAGGTTTATACATATAGGTGTTCGTACCGCAAGTAATGTATCTAAATTTAATAGGCTGTTTATGGAACTTAGGATAGATGACAATATACGGAAGGTTGTTATTTACATTGTGGCATCCAATTTTTTTGTTTAAGGCTGAAATTTTTTTCTTAATAGTGATGATATTGGATTTACATTGTTTAAAGGTTTCTGAAGATTTTAGTTCCGTATCTAATAGTTCAAGATAAAATTTCTTGCAAATTAATGCGTAATTGCCGGCTGCCTTGTCAATAGGGGTTATAATGAAATGTTGTTGCAGAGTTTCGATGCTTTCCTTTATACTACTGAATTCGTAGGTTTCAATTCTTGCATTGATTAGTCTGTAATTGCTTTTTACGAAGTGCTTAAAGTTGAAATACATATTCCATTTCCATTCGGTGAAAAACTGCACAGGTGTGTCAAATTTATGAGCTACTTTAAGGCAAAAATTATCAAGGTCATTGAGAAAACGTTTTAGAATGTGTTTTAACGAAATTTTGAAAATAGGACGAAATTTGGTACCTTTATTCATTATCGACCTTAATTCTTCGTTTTCAACATTCTTGACATTTTGTTTTATGAATGTTTATTTTGTATATGTTGCTTTTACATTTCTGCTATGTTTGTTTCGTATTTGTTATATATATATATATATATATATATATATATAAACTTTTTAACGAAGGGTGGTTTTGGTTTCTAGGGGTCATGATCGGTGAAGATCTGCAGAAATTTTCCGGAAGTTGCGTTATGAGAATCATTGGAATAGGTAGACTTCCTATAAGGAATCTACCTAAAAGCCTTAGTATTTTGAAAGTGAAGAAAAATCCGATATGGAGGAAAAGCCAGTTAACGTTGTCATTTGCGCGTGTTTATCATTGGTCATCATAAATAAAAAACTAAATAACTTCTATAATATTAAATGTAAATATTTGAAATTTTGATGCAATAAGTAGGAAGATAATATCAACTAAATAAGCCAATAAAATAAAGATTGATATTTTGGCCATTTTTTGGATAATGTGTCCCCTTAAAAAAATATCGAAAGTGGTTTCTTTTGAAGCATTCGTTAGCTAAACCGTTCATGTGAGTAATGCTCATCAAAAGATTCAACACGGTCTTCTTGAAGTACGAAAGGCTTGCGGAGTTTCTTAGGTTGATTGTGCTTTCACTTCTGTCCCCTCTTCGCTGACATTGTTCTCTTGTTCAGCGAGGTCACGTCGTCGATTCATCCATGCTTGACACTTTGTTTCTTCTGAAATTTTTCAGATTTCTCCAGATTTGATTCAATGTTGATCCAGACTTTATACTCCTTTTTCGAAAGGTCGTCTGGCTTTTCAAGGACTTCAGGATCATCTTATCTGGTCATGATGAAATTGCCCAGTCAACGAAGTCCAAAATGGGAGTGAAAAATACATTAAATCATATAGTTTTAAAAATAGTGGTTGTGAGGGGCTTCTGATGAGCATATTAAAAATGACCGGTCTTGGGGGGGGGGGGGGGGCGCGCGGCTCCATCTTGTATTTCATCCGCATTTTTTAGTTTTTCCATAATATCATGAAAACTATTCCTTTTAAAAATTACAATTAATTTGACAAATTAAAGAGCGTAAAATTCTGTACAAATGCATACTTTTATTTTTCTTCCAGCTTTAATAGTTTCCCAGATAATGAATCTCAAAGGTTGACACCATCTTGGATTTCCTCCCCTTTTTAGTTTTCCTTGAATATCTCGAAAACTGTTCAATTTTCAACTACATGTAATACAAAAAAAGTAATTGTCGTAAAATTCCCTACAAATGCACGTTTTTATATTTCTTCTAGCTTTATTAGTTTCTGAAATAATGGGTATCAAAATTTGCCGCCATTTTGAATATCTCGAAAACTATTGGAATTTCGAATTACATGTGATACAACAAATTAATGATCGTAAAATTCCAAACAAATGCATGCTTTTTCCCTAGCTTTAATAGTTTCTGAGATATTTAAGAAAAATTAAAAAAGGGGGATAAAATCCAAGATGGTAGTAAAATTTGAAATCCATTATTTCGGAAACTGTTAGAGCTAAAACAGAAACAAAAGCCTGTGTTTGTAGGGAATTTTACGCTGTTTAATTTGCTGATAACATGTAATTTAAAATTTGAATAGTTTTCGAGATATACAGGAAAAACTAAATAAATGGGGGATAAATTCCAAGATGGCGGCTCGAGCTCACCCCCCAGGACCAGGGACTTTTAGTATGTTCATCAGAAGCCTCTCACGAACATGTGTACTAATTTTCAAAACTTTATAATTTAATGGGGTTTTTTCAAACCGTTCGTTGAATGGACTAAAACCTCGAAAGCGAGAGCAATTTTTTATGGTAACATCCCTTCCGACCATCGAAACTGATCACTACAAGCGAATTGTGGGTCACTAGAATCGGCGGGTTTTCTACGTGTTTAGATACGGGAGATCCGTACCACGTTGTTTTGATCAATACAACTGACTGATCCTTACTTACGTGATCACTACAAGCAGCGACTATTGTATCTGTAAATACAACTAGTACTGTGAACTAATGTTCCTTTAACATCGATAGACTATCGATAATATCGAAGCCAAGTCGATAGTATCGGGTTTTCAGAATTATCGATTGAAACAATCGATAGTTTTCTCCTGGGCAATACTATTGTTACGAAAGGTCTCTCTGTGGTGTATGGTATAAACAGTCCAACACGCAGGGTAATGGAGAATGAAGGTTTATTTATAAAATATGCAGGAAAACACGTAACACAGGTACAGGAAACGATAGTCCTTGCACAGATTACCAATGTAAATAGACAGCAATTCACAGGTAATGACAGTTGATATCTAACAGCACTTTGATATCTAACAGCACAAACAGTCAGCAAATAACTAGTAAAGACAATAGCAGCTCAGCTCAACAGCTGATTAGCTCACACAGCGGATAGAACTCCGAAGACGTTCGCGCTTCAAAGAGAAGTAACCAGTCGATAAAAGACACTGTTGTGGTCCAAACGCGGTCTTATATACTCTCCCCGTTAGGCCGTGACGTCACATAGAATTTTCATGAAAATCCTAGATCTCGGCTCCTAATAGAAATATCGAGAAAAGGATTGCATTTTCGAGAATAATCTATTTGTCGCCAAGGTCGCCAAATTTGTCGCCAAGTCGCCAAAGTGGTCGCCAAGTTTGTCGCCAAGGTCATGCGTGTCACGAGAGTCGCTGAGGTCACTCCATGCTTCACCTTGTAAAACCCTCTTCCCAACCATAAGACCTGCATTGCTGGGAAGAGACTTTCCATGACTGTAACACTATCAATAGGCGCATTTTCAGTCGATAGTTTTAAAACTGTCGACTGGAAGAACCCCATCGATAGAATCGCCGGGGTGAAAACTATCGATAGTTGAACTATCGATGTTTAAGGAACACTGCTGTGAACAGTAGACATAGCGTCGAAAAAACAAATCTGATATCTGCACGTCGAGGAAGCACAGTCTTTAAAGGTTTAGCTACTTTTCCCCCTGAATGCGACAATGCACAAATTACAATTCAATGTCTGCTTTTATCAGTATATTAACAAAATTACATTTAAATGTCTCGCCATTATCAAACTGATTCAAATGTTTTAATGGTGCCAAATTCAACAAGCATTGAAACCATTAAAACGACCACCATCTTGAAAAGGAATAAAAAATAAAAATCCTTATATACCTACTTCCTTTTAATGTCTTCAAAGAATATACCGAATTCGAATAAAATCGAAGCGGGCTGTGAACTTAACGAACAAATTTACAGATTAACAGACAGAACGGTAAAGTTGAACCAACCACGCTGCGCTAGGTAAATAAAATAAAAAAAAAGAAAATAGTTTTTTTCCTTTTTCTTCTTTACCGGGTTGTATACAGCGGGCAAAGCCGCGACGTAGAATGCTAATGCGATATAAATTCAATAAAAACTAAGGTTCTGGAAGAGAATTTTTTTATTTCAATCCATATCTAAGAACTGTCGTTAATTTTCAGGTTTAATTTCATTCAAGAATTAAAGAAAATAATTGCCAATTTTGGATTTATTTTACACAAATGAAGCAAGACATAATGTTTTGAATTCAGAATATTTTTTTCTTTCCTGAAAATTAATTAAGGAAATCAAAATTTTCTAGCTTATCACACACCTTACTACTGATCAAATTGAAGCTTTTAAATGCATCAGGAGTGATTGCGTTCACGGTTTTTCCGAAATTTTTTACCTTCTCAAATCCTAAATTCCAGGATATTTTTAGATTTACTGTCTCAAATCTATATATTTAAAATAACTTGGTAAAAAACCTCACACAGTTCCCCAGCCCCTATCCTCAGACCGATTTCGACAATTTTTATTTTATATGAAAACTTATGACGTCTAGATATGTCATCAGTGGTCGTCTGCCCCCCCCGCTCCCCAGCACCCTTCATTTTAGAGAGATATTGCAAAGTAAACGGAATATATAACAGGAAATAATGGAGAGATATTTGCAACATAATACGGACTTGATGAGCCTAAAAAACTGGACGAATTTCGCTTATTTATTACGTCACTTCCTTAAAATAACTAACCAATCAGACTGCTCTGCTTTATTTTCGTAAGTTTAAAAATACTATTTTTCATTTGTCTGTAGCTCTGTTGTATCTCCCTATTATAATCAATAATCACAATTATCTCTTTTTTAAAAATTTAATTTAATTTAGTTTTAATATCAGACGATTTTGTTCAGACACCTCTATAAATATTATATCTTTGTTGTAGTCACGTTAAAATTTAATTTAGCATCAATAGCAAACGATTCTGTTTACTTTCTAGATTTATTTTCATTTGATTTGCAACAAGAAAAGTTGTTATTGAAAACCTTTATGGAATGCAGCGTTGTTGAATGAGGGAATGAAGTTGTTTTTGGAATAAACATTTTAATTTTGAGATGACTTTTTATCTTCATTAATAATCCCTACATTTCCATAAACTTGGCTTGTCAAAAATATTGTAAAATATCTATCTTATAGGTAATGTTTTATTTAGGGCTATATTTTTTATTCATGGATCTGAAGACTTTCATGCAGAAATTCGCGCGAAAGTTGCACAAAAAATTACAACTCGATGAGATTTATTCAAAGATTTTATAATTTTAAAAGAAGCCGTTGTCTACAGATTATGAAATCTACTATGATTTTATGGTCTGTTCCACCGATCTTCATGCAGTATTTAAAACTGAAAAAAAAGTAGTGACAGAGAGCCGCAAAGCAGTGAGGTGGCAGGAGCAGTGCTGAGCAAAGTGTTTGCTGGCCGCGAACCCGCCCGGAAGGCGGCTAGTTTTGATTTAAAACAAATATATCATTAGGATAGTGTAATAATTTCAGGTCATATCAAAATCAATGGAGTGGTCAAACTTCTTGTCGTAGTAGATTAGTGAAAATCCAGCCGTTCTGTTAAAATATTGTTGTTTATGCATCGAGTTTACAATCTACAATTATTCGAAATTATGTCGGACTTTTACAGCACGGTCATTTTCAGGATTTTTGAAATGGAAGCGCAATCGCCCCTAGAATGTAAAAGTTCTAGAATCGACGATGCTTGATTGCGATGAAAGTTGTCTTTATATCATGTTGTTATGTTATTATACACAAGCGAATCACAATAGAGTAAAACACAATCAAGAATGCTAAATTTAAATATTTAGAACTGTTTTTATTCAAATACAAATCCATAGGTGGTTTCTTTTGCTTTGATTGTATTACATTACATTGTCGATTGGGTAACATAAATCTATATTTTATGCAGTGCAACAATTTCTTAGATTGGAGCGTCAGAAGAACTTTAAAAATGTTCATTGCTTCGCTCAATTCTTTTTGCCGAGAATTGACACTTTGCCTGATACTTCATCTTCCTCTGTTGAAACCCCTTTATCAAATTCAACACTACGCAATTATTAAAGAGAGAGAACAACAAATATGCTTTCCCTGACGATTTCATCAATGTTAAAGCGAGAGCTTACTATACTTAATTTTTACTCTTTATAAATACAAACTCTTTCCTTCTTTAGTATTTGCTCGTTAACGGTGTATTTCTAATTACTCGTAATAGCGGGATTTTTATTATAAAATCGTATTTATTATATCGGACTTAGACAATAATATTGAAAACAACTTATTTTATTAAGAAAATGAATCTTTAGCATGGATTTTTAACGAAATACTGGTTTGATGTTTCAGTCTTTGTTATTCAATTAGGTATTAATAAAATAAATTTTTTAATACTTTGATAGCCGATATACTTTATTACCACATGTGTGCTTATCTTTTCAATTCCTACTATTAGTTGACACTCTCCCTATATATATTTATTATATATCTTGTTCAAATTTTCAATCGTTAATAAAATAATTTTTATTCATCCACTCAAGTTCAAATACATTTTTTAAAACTTGTAGTGGATGACACTTGATATTAATGCAGTTTTTTCAAATATTAATTCATTAATTAAATTCAATTAATTAATTTTAGTTTTATATGGAAGAAAAAAAAATTTCTAAAATAAAAATTTTCTTTGTTGACCTAAGTAGGAATTGACTTAATTTTTTTTATATTACTTGTTTCAATGGAGAACCATGAAATGCATAAAAAAAATTGTATTCAATTTTTAAAACATTGAGAAATATTGTGTAATGATACAGAGTGCTTTTAATATTAATAAAATTTTAAAAAATTAAGTTCGAACATAAAGATGGGAGAAACAATTTTACCCCAAAACTGACGAAAATAAGTAACTATTGACGATGATTTTTCACATTAATGATCAGTTATGATACTTTAACCAACCAATTTCTCGCTATTTATGTTTTGTTAGCTTGTGTCTGAAGATTGACGAAATCGTCGCTTAGGTTTTAAGTGCAAAGCTATTTATAAAGGGAGCATTAAAATAGCGCCATTATAACCTGCACACAAAAAATAAGGCGATGTTTCATGCGATAAAAAAGCAGGATTTGAATTTTAATTTTATTAAACAAAAACAAAAGGATTACATCTTGTTGTTTTCTTTTCTGATGTTCTTGTTTAGTCACAAAAAAAAGAAAAAAAAATGCTTCTTTTTTTCATAGCTTCATTTTCATTTTGAAATATTTCCTAATTTTTGTGATTTAATGTGCTTAGAAACCCACAGCCTGGTTCTTTTTATAAAAATAATTCTCATTGTCACTATCTGCTTACTAATATTACACTCAAGTCCAAATTCTTTGGTCTAAAAACCACTAGTGACAAGAAGTAACTAGAGTAGAAGAAAAAATTCTTTAAACATACTACATCCCCCCCCCCCTTCCTATTTCTTCCTTCTTTTCAACAAATTGAACTTACACTTTTTGAAAAAAATTAATTTAATGAAAATGTACACAACTTAAAAGCAATTAAATTCTTGTAGCGGAAAAAATATTATCCTGTTCAACAAAATATAATTTTAAAAAATGCCGTCTGCCATAATTAAAATGAAATTCAAACGATTTTTCTAAAGTCGATTGAAAGCTTTTGAATTACTCCAAAGTTTAGTAACTTAAATATCGTCTGCAATGCGAAATAAAAAGATTGCTTCCACCCACAGAGAAGAAGAATCAGAGGTCTCACTCAGCAATTTGTTCAGCGCCCCCACTCGTCATTTAAAGAACTACAAACCGAAACCATAGCCAAAACTGAACGCCATATTGTTCTTGTGGATCCTTCTCTGTGCACGTCGGCTTTGTGATTGCGCTCGAGACAAACTTTATTATTTATTTGCTTAGATTTATTTAGTTTTGAACTATTATTTTGTTTACATTTTATATGGTATTTGTGTTCTTTTCTGTGTGTATTTTATTATTTGTGTTCTTTTCTGT